>VZRE01014875.1:0-14558 GCA_013396775.1 Cephalopterus ornatus
TATTGCATTGTATTACATTATGTCATATGATATTATATATTATAATTTTATATATTATATAAATAATTATTATGTTATTATAAAATATCTGTATTGCGATGGCCTTCCCTTCCCTGTCCTTTGCTACATGTCAACAAATCAATTTCTGTTTTGGTTTTCAAAAGCTGAGAATGCACTTCTTTAACCTTTTAATTACTATAATAAAGGTAAGAAGACACAAGACCCAAAAGTTTAACAGTAGAGAAAGGCGAAATATCTTAACAGGAATTGCAGGTAGATTCTTTGATTTCATGTCTGAATGATTAATTTCAGCAAATTAAACAAACCTATTTTAGTAAAAAGCACAGTTACTTATTTCCACTGAAACAAAGTTCAAATACTGGTCTCCCCACTACTAAATAATTTTATTTAGGGAAAAGAAAACCAGCAAGAATTAACATAATAGTCTATTTTGCTCTTCATTGAAATGTATTTAGTACTGAACATCGCTTAATTTTTTCAACATACATCCATAATTTTGTGAATCTTTATTCAGCAGGGAATATCTCAAAACCCCAAAATAACAAAATAAATCCAAATACTCAGTCCAACTCTATGTGTACATTGTTGTAAAAAGTAAACTGTCTTTTTAAAACATGCACCACTAAATTTCCTTGTTTTTCTTGTCATCTTGATTGCTTTTTTTTCTGATTTAAAGTTTTATTTCTAAAAAGAAGATTTCGCGTTCTTAGTGCTTTTTTCTACTCTCCTTCCCTATTTTGTTTCACTTTAGAAGAAGTAAAAGTTTAAATACTTAAAAACATAAGAGCTCCCCCCCAAACGTGACAACTTTGAAATCCTCTTTCTGCTACCAAAAAAAAGGCTCTTTTCCTTTCCGGGGCTGGGATTTAAGTTTGCTACACTACAGTTAATCTTCTCCTCCCACCACGCCACTCCTTCCAGGTCCGCTTACACACAGAACATTTCTTTTCTCTACGCTTCCACTGTCAAAACGTGAAATAAAGGGTAACATAAATTGTCTTCCCCAAAACACAGTAAGCCTGAAAACGCACCAGTGATGAGACATTTGATCCTTTCCTTCTCCTCAGCACTGGGGAGACTCACGGGTGTGCTAAAGCCAGTCCAGCAAAGGGTAGCAACGATAGTTAAGGGATTGGAGCATCTGTCACGTGAGAAAAAGCTGAGATCAGCTCTATTGCTCAGCCTGGAGAAGAGAAGGCTCAGGGGGATCTCTCAACATGTATAAACACCTGAGGGGTGCTAATGAAGAGAAGAGAGCCCAGTTCTTCGTGGTGGTCAGTGAATGGACAAGAAGCAGTGGGCACTAATGAAAAATACAGGAAATTCCATTTAACATGACGAAAAACTGGTTTATTGTGAAGGTGATTGAATGCTGGAAGGGGTTGCCCAGAGAGGTTTTAGGGTCTCCATTGCTGGCCTCTTTCAATCTCTGTGATTCTGTGATTCTACGTTTTACAGGTAAATGCTGAAATGCTAAAAAAAAATAGTGATGCAAATGCCTTAATTGTTTACTTGGCCATATTTTAATAAGAGCTCATAAGCATATTGCAGTCCAAGCTTGCACTTAATATCTCTTGCAAGCAACCCTAGATGTGCCATCCCAATTGCCAAAACCTTAGAGTTTTTAGTTTTTAAATAATTTTCCCGTGAAATCTTCTCCAATTGAAAATAATCAAACCCCCCCACAACAAACAAACAAACAAAAAACAAATAAATCCCCAAAACAACAACAACAAGGAAGAAAAAGATAAATGTATTATGTAAAAAACAAGGCCTCTTTAGTGCCTGAGGGATCTACAGAGTCATTTTCTTATTCTCACTCCTCTTTCCAGCTGAGATTACAGGTTTGTTTGGGGTTTTTTTCCTTCTTAACTATGTTACCCCAGAGGCACTTCCACCATCACTGATGGGCTTGGCCTTGGTCTGCCTTGGAGCTCGATGGCTTTGACTCTATGGACGTGGGGGAAGCTCCCAGCAGCTGCTCACTGAAGCCCCTGTAGCCCCCCACAACCAAAACCTTGCCAAACAAACAAGTTGTTTCTCACTGTTCCTACAGCCTGTAACAAAGGAGAGCTGCATCCTGTGATCTTTTGCCTGTGGGCTTTTCTTTTCTTCTTTCCCCCGCCCTCAGTTCTTCTGATGTTAAAGTAAAGCTGTATTTTCACTGCAGAGCTTCATGGAGCATTTCTTGTGAGTACCTTGAGTCTCCCTCTCACTTGCTCGTGGTCTTTCCCTTGATCAAGTACAGCCTTGAGCCTGTATTTGTGCTTTCATACGCTTACCCTGGCTAGAGGCTTGAATTTGGGACAGCTTGTTATACTTCAAAGCAATAGAACACCCACTCTGAAATGAGGGGAAATGATCCCCCTGCATTGACAGCTCTCCAGTTGTTCACTTGTATTTTCTCCTTGTGCTCTCATGACCAGGCCCATTGTCTCCTGATCCATCTCTTATTGAGGTGGCTCAGCCAAAAGAGTCATACAAAAAAGGTGTGCTGTCTTCAGTTAAACTTGCACAGCAGCTCCTCCCTCCCTTTTTGACCCACCAGACTGAAGATGGAGGCTCACACCACTGCTGTGGCTTAGCACAAGGAAAAGAGCAGATTCCTTGTGTGTCATCTTCAGAGTGCAGGTGCTGAGTGACAGGCCAGCTTGACCTCGCTGCTCAAATCTGGGTGGTGATTACTGAAAATGACCTTGCAAGGCAAACATATAAACATTAACATTAATTCAATGGTAAAAAAGAAACATTACAGAGTTCCCAGACAACACACACTAAGGAAATTGCACCCCATCCTTATGTCTCTGTGTCCGAGCTCCTTATTTGCTAACTAGCTCCTGATTAAAAGAGTGTACATATTTTCACTGATGTCAGAAGGCAAAACATTTTGGAGCTTTTCAGCAGGGGAGGAGTCCAGAAGGAAAGTGGAAAGCAGAGGTATGTAAGACGGTTGCACCAAGGAAGAGTTCTGTGTAATCCCATTTTAAGTGTTTCTGCTTCAGTACGCAGTCATAAATGTCAGCTGAAAGTTAACTTTGCTGTTTATTAAATGTGTGTTAATAACGTCATTGAAAATCAAAGTGCTCAGTTGATTGCAAATGTAAATTGGCAACGCTGTGGTCTCTGTCTGCCAGTCAATCACAGCAGAACGAGTTAGGGAGGTAAAAACAGAGTAAGGGAGCTGATTACAGAAGGCACTGAAGGAAGAGATAAATGCTAAAGAATATTTTTGTATTTCTGTGTTGTCAGACTCCCTACAGCTCTTCATGCAGCAGCTGACAAAGATCCAATCCCCACAGCCCGTTCCTTTCAATTTAAAGCTCGGATGAAACACACACATCTTCATTCCCCCACCACAACCTCCTTTAGGAAAAAGCAAGAAGCAATGCTGGGTTATAGGAGACATTCCCTCAGGCAGTACTATCCAGACTCCCAGCTGTCTGGATGGGATACAAGGACTTCAGGAACATCTCCCTGTTCTTCCCAGTTGTCCTTTTACTGACAAGAATGGCATAAAACTTTCAAAAGAGTGACCACATCCCGAGCAAATACCAGCAAGCAACTAGGTACATCTCAAGAGAGTGACCAAAAATCTTCTTTTGGGAAGAGAAAAGACAGAAAGCCTTCTTGAAAAGACAGGCTTTTCTATACAGGATCTACAAAGATTTTGGCAAAATCCTTTTTAGTAAATGTCAACTCCTTAATATTGCTTGATTTTTGAAATTGATAAAACTTCATTTAGTATCAACAAAGACTTATTAAGTGCTATGGTCAACAAGCACTTGAAAGTTTATAACTTACCTCTCTCTGCCCTTAAATTCCCAGCCATCAAACAGCATAACATTATTCTGTAAATCTTCTCTGAATGTCTATGTTGTTTACAATAATAAGACTTCAAATTCGTTTGAGCTCCTAATTACCAGCGTAGTCTGAGTAGTACTAAATCAGACCCATATTATTGCATTATTATGCAGAAAGGGTCATAAGTGCTATTTGATTGACACCATTTGTTTCCTGTACACAAATGAGAGTTCCCCTCTGAGCACAGCAGATACTGTCTTGAACAATATTGTTACGGAGATAAAGCACTGCAGAGACATCTTTTAGAGGAGAATTAAAGTAACTCATAAGCAGCTGAACTAAGGAATCCTGCCTTCCTGTGGATTGGAGTCCTATCTCCTACTGCTTTCCCTCAACATCAGTTCCCAAAAATCTTTTCCCTCTTGCAATACTCAGTACAGGGAAAGGCACTGTGATGCTCCATCTGCCTTGTCATGGATTTGGACTATATCCCAGGGGAGCTGTACCTGGTTTTAAGCTCCCTATATGTCAATCAGTATGTGCTGCTGGATACACTGGCTGGCCAAACAGAATAGGTTGGGCTTATATGGTTTCTCTTTGGAAGCACTAGTTTGGGTTGTTTGCCTATTCAGAAGGAACTTTCACAAAACATTTTGACCCTTAACTGTCTCCACTTGCCACTTCTGACAAATGGAGCAACAATGGCCAGCAGATTCCAAAAGTGTAAAGAGGAAATTAAGCATCAGATACACAAAGAACTCTATCTGATCAGCCTCACTTACACAGAAAATTGTTCTCTCCCTCCTTCTTTGAATATCTTTGAAACATTTTATTTCCCGCTCAACCAAAACTGCTGGGATTTAGACAAATATGTAATAATCTGCTAATAAATAATTTATATAAACACATAATCTGCTAATTTCAGACAAATGGGTAAGGTAAAGCCACAGGAAATTTCTAAAACTCAAAAAAACCCCACCCCAAAAACACTCAGATAAAAAATATGGCTTTGTTAGATACACAATAAGAATGCTGTAAAAATACCTAAAGTATTAAAATGTCAAGTGACGAATTATTTTATAAATTACTATTTGAGTCAAGTAGTATTTGACTTGATTTTTTGAAGAAACTTTAATTGAAGTACTTTTAAATTTTTTGCTGCCTATATAAAATAAAATAATTGCTTAATTAGCACATAATTACTTTCAGGAGTGACTAATTCTGGATTCTGAGTATGTATTAATTGCTATGCTGGCAGCTGCAAAACAAAAAGTCGGAAAGTGAAAACCTTCCCCCATCAAGGTCAGCATTTGCATTATAAGACAATCAAAACAGTGCTAAATCAATAGTCCAATATCTGATGGCTGCAAGGCACAGGGCAGTGAAATGGAAGGACAACTGTGACTCAGCTGCTGCTAGGATTCAAACTGACCCCAGGCTCGAAGGTCTGGTGTTGCAGCCCCATGAAGACAAATGTTGCCAATGACTTTACTGGTGCAGGATTAGGTCCATTGATGAGTTACTATCGACTGATGTTCATTAGCTGTGCAGAGTCCACTTTGAAACATCTCGCTCATCCTCTGTCATATATAATTACTCCTATTGTTCGGTTTTAGGAGATATATATTCATGCGTCTTCCCTTGGTGACAAAGCAAGCGGGAGTAAATCTATTAATTTTATTTTTTTTTTTTTTAATAATCAAGTGCTCCATTCACTGAGTCACAACTTGTGAATTTTTGCATTGTTAAAATTTTTTTTGATTGAATTTTTTGTTTCAAACTAAAAAATACCAAACAACCCAGACATGCAACAACTTCATTTACATACCATTTTTATCTCATGGACATAAGGAAAATTCAATATATTCCTACAACCAACTAAATTATGAGTACTGCATGCGCTGCTGACAAGGCTTTCTTTAACATGAGGTCAAACCCCATCTGATCTTTGAAACTTGTTCAAGTTCTTCGTGTTAAAGCTTTGATAACAACACCTCTCATGATCCTGATTCACCCAAGATAGTTGAGGCACTGATAATATCAAACAACATGATTTAGTCACCTCTCATTACTATCTCAGGAAAAAAAAAGACCAAATTAATACCTTTTCTCTTTTTTTTTTTTTAAATGTTGCCATACAGTGATTATCCTTTTGCATTTAAACCCATTTAAAATAAACCAATATGAATTTATCTGAATTTTTAGAAGGTCTGGTTGCAAATTTTCAGCCTGGTCCTGCTCACATTAACACCAAACTTGCAGAGTCTTGCAGGCAGCTATTTTTACTTCTGTCATTCCTACATTTTCCTCTCTGCATCCCATCTGTACTTCAAGGATTTCAAAGGGATAATTAGCTGCGTTGGTCAGTCTTATACATAGATGGACCACAAGTCATGTAAAGGGCTGGGGAATAATCTAAGCATTTCAAAAATCCCAAAAAACCGCTGAAGAAGTTCAATCTGTCTTTGGACAGGAGCAATAGAAGGAAGCAATGAGTGAAGGGCCTTTTTGCAAGCCTTTCATAGAGAGTGACCTCAAACCAGACTGTGCTAGAGAAGGCAGCTCCTGCCAACGAGATTAATTTGTCAAAGTGAATGAATTTAAAACCTGGGGTTTAACTTTCTACCTATTTACATATCACATGGAGTTTAATGATTAGCAAATTAGACACAAATCATGTGCAAATCAATGCAAATTACTGGTTTGCACACACATCGTAAACTTCCTTTTTCATGTTGAGATGTAGCCAGTTAACAAGCATATGGATTTCAGATCTGGGGTAAATGAGCTACTCTGTCACAAGCCAAAGCTCCCCCTTCCTCCTCCCTCTTCCCCTCTCATTCCTTCACTTGGCACAAACCCAGCACACTTCGCATTCCATCCACATAATTCAGTCGATACTCGCCTCATGTCAGACTTCGTGTAGGCAGGTAATAACTTCTACAGTCATTAAATTAGGCTCTATGTTTTCTCTAATTTGTGCTCCTTGGTTAGAGTTTTGTGGTCACTTACACTAATTAGAAATGGTTGGTTTATTAACAGGAGATACATGCTTTGGAAAGCTCCTGGAGATTACCAAGGTATTTATAGATCCCTGCAACTTTTGTTTTCTTGACTTTTGAACTATGTCACATATAACTATTCTGAACTGAGCTGACAAAAGGCCTTTGAGCTTGTCCTCGTAATTAAAAATCAGTGCATTCATCTGGTTCTTCAATGTCAATTTTTGTTTCAGAGGGGATCTCCCTTTCCCCAGGAGAGATTATATAAATCCAGAATCACAGAATTGGACAACAGTTGTGTCTGGAAGCAACCTCTGGAGGTTTGTTACACAAACTCTTGCTCAAAGAGGAGCAACCTGAAAGATAAATCAGATTTCACAGAATCATAGAATCACATAATGGTTTCAGTTGGAAGGAATCTTAAAGATCATCCAGTTCCAACTCCCTGCCATGGTCAGGGACACCTTCCACTACACCAGGTTGCTCAGAGCCCCATCCAACCTGGCCTTGAACATTTTCAGGGATGGGGCATCCACAACTTCTCTGGGAAACTTTGTTCCAGTTCCTCACCACTCTCACAGTAAAGAATTTTTTTATGATGTCTAATCTAAACCTACTCTCAGTTTGAAGTCATTCTCCCTTGTCCTGTCACTATTTCTTTGACAGTTGTGGAGTTCAGAAAATCTGCAGGGTCAGCTATTCTGGTCCCTCCATGCTGAACCCCTGCTCCTATGATGGGAAAAAGAATTTCCTAAAATCCAATGGGAGTTTCCACTGCTGACACGTGTGGCCTTTGCCTCTTGGCCTTTCATTGTGCAACACTGAGAGCCTTCTTCTGCCTTCTCTCCATGTCCCCACAGGCAGTGGAAGGATTGCTCTAATTCCCCTTCCAAATTCTTCCATCGCACCCACAAACATCCTGTGCTCCAACCCCCAGCCCTCTCTGCTGTACTCACAACAGTTTCTCATTTTTGGGGGACTCTGCAAGGTGTTGCACAGACTCTTCAGCAACAGTTAAAATAAACTACTGTCCTTTGATGTGCTGCTGCCAATTAGCTGTGAAGTTTGAATACTAAACTTCTTATGCAATTACCAGCGACATTTTTTTCCTCCTCTCAGATAATCTGTATAAGACAGACCTTCCTTGAAGGCCAGATGGAGAAAAGGGCACCTGGAAAACTCTGTTTCCCACCCTCAAACTGACTTTGAACTGTTTCAGACAAGGAATATCAAAACAGACAAATCAAGGGAATGTGCCCACTGGCAACACACAATCCTTAAAACTCCAGCATGTCTCTCAGAAAATCCCACACAATATGTATGTATGGCACAAGTTGAACTCAAACCATTGCTGAAGTCACAGCATCCATTTAAAGTGCCTCAGGCTGGAATGTCTAACTGGGAATGAGCGATTTTAGTCCCTATCAGATGTGAAAAACGTAAACAATCAAAGAAATATGTCTCCTCTGACATGACCCTTAATCACTGCAAAAAAAAAAAGAGACAGTGACCTTGATTAACATTGTGCTGCTGAATACGATATGAGAGATCCAGTGACCACGGATTCAAACAACTGGGGACATACAGGGACTTTGTTTTCATGCCTTCATTTAGTACCTATAGAATTTAGGGTACAGAGGAGAACATCGCACAGGCTGCATCTGTCATCTTCTGCTCCCTGCTGAATATAAAGCTCTTACATTTTTCATATAAAATAGGAAAGAAATATAACTCGGGCTCAAGAGGAAATGCCAGTTAAGTTTCCATTTTAATGTGTGTGCAGGAGGATAGAGTTAAAATTCTGCAGGTAACTGCAGGAAACATTTTGTTGACTATTGTCTATGTAACTTCTATAAAAAATATAAACTTCTACAACATAAAAAATTGAATGTGCTATTTTTATTACTATTACTGTTATTTATTTTAGAAGTCTTGGGCCCCAAGAGTCAGCCTCTAATCAGAAAGGTGTTTTGATGTTCTGTAGCAGTACTACCGCTCTAACAACATATTAAAATATAACATTTCTCTGCTTTTTTAGTTTTAAAAGTAACACCTTTCCCATGAATATATTTTTTTTTGAAGCTGGCGTATTTCACAGTTCATCCTTCTCCCATCTAAAGCGGCTCTTTCCTCTGCTCCTTGCCTTGATGCCCAAAGAAATTAATTCTGTTATGCCAATGGTTTTGCATGTATAAAACATCAGTGAGCATTTTCTGACCTTCTGGGTTTTTTTTTTCAGAATTCTGTTCATTATTCTGTGGCTTCAAACGACCAGGTACTAGTCACATTTTTTAGTCTTCACGATCATCCATCTCATGTGTCAGATGTTTCAAGAGGCTTAGCCAACGAATGTACAGCAAGATGAAATGTGCAGAAAGCAGCCTTTGTCTGAATCCCAGTCAGAAAATGTCTACAAATACTTACAGACCTCTCCCATGAGCCCCAGACATAGTCAAACAGACTATTCTTGTATGCTAAATTCAGTATTAGCGCTGACATTTAAAGCCCCAGAAGTTAAGAGCACTGGGAAGGATGTGTGGCTGCAGCTGATTGCAAACTGTTGGGAATGACCCCAGCAATGTCCCAACCCTTAAATCATGCTCTGAATTTGCTTCACAGAAAGCTAGTTAGCAAGTTAGGCCCAGGTTCAGGTCACCATAAAGATGTACCCTATATTCTGGGTCCTGGGGGTAGAAAAAGGGGAGTGCACATAGTGTTTAATGATTTTAACAATAGTTAGGAAACCTTTTATTGTGCTTTAGAAAGTGAACACAGAGTTCCTTGAAGCTTTGGGTGCTTAAGTTAAGCCTTTTAAAGCCTACAAATATCCACTTCTGAAAACACCTCAGTGCCTTGGGTTTGGGAATTAACCTACTTGGGCACCACAGTGACAGTATTACTTCCTCAGCCAGGAGACTTTATTTACACCCTTTCACTTGAGATTTTTGCCCCTGTTGCAGTTTATCACAGAAGCTCGTTAAGTGAGGTGTCTGTGAGCCACTTGCTTTGTATCTGAAAGTATGTTCTATGCCTTGTTTCCACCATGGGATCAATGTAAGAGGGAGATGCTTTTCTTAGGAAATCCAAATGTACCACCATGAACACTGCATGTTTTTACTTCAGAAACTATATATGGGTTCCCAGAACAAGTGGAAAGGTTGTGGGGGGTTTCTTTTCCTTCCCTTTAGCCAGGGTTTTTAAAACTCTTATGTCTGGGCATTGTAAACTGCAACCACGTAGAGTAAAGAGCAGTACCAGGTCTGGCTTCAATGCTTCTATTGAATCAAAATAAGCTGACATAAGCTGGACAATAGGATGACTGGTTTCTTGTGCTGTCAGAGCTTTTAAACTGCTGTTGAGCTCAAGCTGTGATCAGACTGAAGTTTAATAAAATAAAGCAAAGGAACCCGCCTGAAACAACTCTCTCCAGCCCTGAATGAATGCTATTTTTCACTGGCAAACTTAAGCCTTTCTTCTATGTGTTCACTCTGTGCACTTTATCTGCTTCCAGGATTGCTCCATTGTAAGGTTGAAGACAAGTAAGATACTGCTCTGAGCCATAGCTCCCTTGGAAGGATCTATCAGGCAAAACCATTGCTTTCTCAGCTTCTGCAGACAATTCATTCCAAATATATGTATCTTGTATAAAACACATTTTGATTTTTTTTTTTTTAATACACCTCCCTCTCTCCAAGTAGATGCAGCTTCTGTTGTAGCTTGGATGTGATAGAGCCTTGGATGTGAAGCAGGGATAACCATAATCAGACTTAGAAGGACTTGGTGACTTGAGTGGGGCTTCTATTCCAAATTTGTTGCTTTTCCTGCACAGCTGTTCTTTGAATCTCTTCCACAGGCATCACCTCCAGACAATTTTTCAGCCATGTAGTTATCTGGTTATTTGTGCAGGACATTTTAATTCTATCTTTCCTATGGATGGTGCTCATTAGCAGTCTGACATCAATACGATGTTTGAATGCAAAAACTGTTTCACTTGCACCCCAAGACTCCAACATGGGCCTTTCATTTGCCTTTGCAGGTACAACCATTTGATTCTTTTTCAGTTTCCCACCTCTCCAAGAAATAGAGGAGCAAGAGGGAAGTTTTATCTCATGCTCCTACTGACTGTGGAAACTCTCAGCAAGCATTGAGATGAAATAAAGCTGAGGAAGAATTATCAGAATCAGGAAACTATTTAGGTTGGAAAGGACCTTTAAGATCATCGAGTTCAACTGTTAACCTGACACTGCCTACCTGACACTAACTGGTTAAGTACCAGAACAAAGGTTCAAAGGAGTGGTTTAAATCTTTCTCTTTGGAGATTTTCAACACTCAACTGGGCGAAGTCCTGAGCAACATGCTCTGACTTTGAGGTTAGTCCTTTTTTTGTGCAGGAGGTTGCACTACAGACCTCCTACATTCCCTCACAACCTAATTTTTTTATGATTGCGGACTATACAAAGTTGTCAGCCAAAGGTGGGATTCTGTGCAAATTAAATCCATATAGAACAGCTTCTTTAGACTTGCAGGTGCCTCTGTAAATGGTTCTTGCTCACTGGCCTCAACAGAGGTGGACTGAGATATAGGAGAGAGTCTGCAGGTGGTAGTATTAGATTGTGCTGCTATTTAGCGAGAAGAAGTAGCTTATGGCATTGATGTAGGGTTTGTGATTTTAAATAACTGACAAGCCAGGCAGAGCCTGTGGATGGGTGTTTTCTATTGCAGTCAAATCAAAACAAATAATATAGTTAAGGCACCATGCAAACTGTTTGGGGTATTGTCATATCATTACGTGGCTTCTATTTCTGACAAACATTACTTACATTTCAAAGCACTTTTTTCCCCCAGCTTTCCATATGTCAGCTGTTACCAAAATACACTGTTTAGAGTTAAGTGGAAAGAAAATTAAAATTATTATTTTTTTCTAGTCTCTGATCTTCAAGTGTTCACAGAAAATCCCAGACACTGCAATATGTGTTAAATGTCCAGCTCTGCCAACAACTCTAGGACCACTCTATTGCCTCCAACAAACCCATACCTTTCCCAGGAATTGCTTCAGTCATTTAAAACTCATCTGAAATAGGTGGCTCACAACTGGGATCAAGATTCTCCCATTTCATGTAAATGCTAAGTATGTCTGTCTCTTTGGAGAAATAACAAGCTGTGTTATAGTGCCAATATGCAGTGCTAAAAAGTTAAAAATAAGAAATCCGAAGGAACAATATATACTCGTACATGAAGTGGCACCACGGGAAAATTTGTCAGAGCAGTAAACTTTGGGTGACTATTCAGGCCCTATATCTGAAATATCAGGTTAAATCCAAATCAGTTGTCCCATGAAGGTACAACCATAAAATGGTTGGAAGGGACCTTAAAGACCATCTATTTAGAACCTTCCTGCCACGGGCAGGGACATCTTCCACTAGACCAGAGCCCCATCCAACCTGGCCCCTTCCAGGGATGGGGCAGCCCCACCTCCTCTGGGCCACCTGTGCCAGGTTCTCACCACCCTCACAGGGATGAATTTCTTCCTAATATCTGATCTAAACCTGCTCTGTTTCAGTTTGAATCCATTCTCCCTTGCCTAACCACTACATGCCCTTGTAAATAGCCTTGTGCCATCTTTATTGTTCCCTTCAGGTACTGGAAGGCCACAATTAGGTCAGCCCAAAGCCTTCTCTTTTCCAGGCTGAAAAATCCTAATTCTCTCAGTCTTTCCTTGCACAAGTGGTGCTCTATCCCTCTGATCATCTTGGTGCCTCCTCTGGACTCGCTCCAATAGGTCCATGTCCTTCCTGTGCTGGGACCCCAGAGCTGGAGGCAGCTCTGCAGGTGGGGTCTCACCTGAATGGGGCAGAGGGGAAGAATCCCCTCCCTCAACCTGCTGCCCACACTGCTTTGGATGCATCCCAGGACATGATTTGGTCTTCCTGGGCTGCTGGCACACTTTGTCAGCTCATGTCCAACCTCTCATCCACCAGCACTTCCAAGTCGTTCTCACCAGTGCTGCTCTCAGTCTGTTCATCCCCCAACCTGTATGGTATAAATGATTAGTCTGAGAAGTTACACAAGCACACAAACACACACAGTCTTTAAGGTTTCTCTAGAAGGAGGAAGAATTTATCCTAAATGGATGTTTAAAGCCAATTTCAGGTCATAAGTTAGTAGGCATCCATCCAACGCACTTCCATTTCATCTAAAACTAAGTTCCAGGGAGCATGGACAAAAACAAAAAAGAAGAAAGTATCAAAGGAAAAAAGATATTTTTTTTTACATTAGCAGAAAGGATATTATTCTGCAGTTCTCTTGA
Source organism: Cephalopterus ornatus (assembly GCA_013396775.1). Classification (NCBI taxonomy): domain Eukaryota; kingdom Metazoa; phylum Chordata; class Aves; order Passeriformes; family Cotingidae; genus Cephalopterus; species Cephalopterus ornatus. Next base: position 13,132 of record VZRE01014875.1, read on the forward strand.
CCTATTATGGAAAATGGTTTCTGCAAATTTCGGGTGAGTGGTTAGTACTCCAGTGGGCACAGTGCTAGGGCAAGGAAATGGCTCAGTGTAATTAGCAATATAAATGCAGATTTCAACAGGTGAGTGACAAGAAATCACTGAAGTTGGATGTACTTTCAGTCTTAAATTCAGATAGTAATATGAGACTATGAGACAGCTATAGCATGTTAATGTAAAAAGCTACTTAAAAAGTTAAGATGAAGGTTAAAGCCTGCTTTGAACATGTACATTTCAGTTCCAAATTTATTGATGGATAGGAGAACAGTTTACTCATACAATAGTTTTACAGTTCCTGATCTCATGTGTAGAAAAAGCCATTAGTGCCAACCTCATGCTAATAGATTGCAGAGAAAAAAGAACAAAGCAAAAGATGATCTACGTTGCTGACTTAGGGTTTGATACCAGTGGGAAATTTATTTTAGACAGCTTTACACCATGCAGTCAATAAAAACCACTGAGTTTGCAAGACTGTGCATATGTGAGCTCACTATGAAATTCTGGCCAACAAATCAGTTGTAACCTTGAGTTTGTCACCAGCCTCCCATCCATTACCCCTTTCTTTCCTCTCTGCAGTAGCACTTATATTACATATTATGTCTCCTCCTTTCTACAAGAGATAACCCAGATTCATCCAGTTTTCTTCAGAGGCCACATTTCGTGATTTCTGATCACCCTTGCTGCTTTCTTCTTCATTTGATCCACATTAGAGTTGATTATTTCTACCTAAATATAGAGTTTTGAACTTAGGTATGTATTTTTTTCTCCTTATGTCCTTTTTTTTTTTAAAGGCTTTGAAACAGTTAAAACCAGTTTTAAACAAATTGATGAATCAGTATTAATGATCTATTTTTATTCCCACAGGTAATTACCTAAGCCTCAACACAAAATACTTCCTGACCTTGTACTTTCAGTGGGCTAAAATACTTGATATTTCTGTCAAATACTGCTTCTCATGTCCTAAAATATGACTTTATCTGTGTAGGCTTTATATTTATCCTTATCCCATTACATTGATCCAGCCAAATGGAGGCATCTAATTGGCATCACATCAGAAATAAAATCCAAGCAGAAGAAGGTTGTTAATTCACTGGGCTTTTCTTAAGTCTCCAGATTTTCAGATTACAGTTACAGCTGACCTTGAAACTTTGGATTTGTGGCCGAAGAGATAATGGCAGAAGTGCTGATAAACTAACTAGTGTTTTGGGATATGAATCTTCGTGGAGTTTACTCCCACTAGGAGTATATCATTCTGTATCTGAGGTATTACTTATCCTGCTACTCTTACCTCTGTCAGCACTATGAGTAGTTATCTCCCTCCATATCATTAAGGCAGAAAAATCCTGTAGAGTGGCAGGAAACAATTTACACTTTGGAACCAGGAAAAAAAA
>VZRE01014875.1:14583-48171 GCA_013396775.1 Cephalopterus ornatus
AAAAAGAGGAGAACACAATTTGAGTGTAAGCCATAAGCAGTGTGGCAGTGAGAAAGGACTGTAGTTTCAAAGACTGACTGAAAACAAGAGTGCTCTTGCTTTACTATTACAAGAGATTAAAACAATCCTAAAATCCTCCAAGGGGGTGTACGTGCGGGTGTGAAAACCCACACGAACACACCCACGTCCTCAGGGCACCTCTTCTAACATTTCCAAATAATTCAAGAAGAATTTTGATAACCTTACACATTTCCTCAAAGACAGAGGGGGTAAAACTAATATATTCTGATTTAACTGTATAAAATGAAGCTATTTTAGTTGCAGGTGGTGTGTTCAACATCTTTACAAAACATATCACTTGCCCTTTAAAATTCTGATGACAAAATTGTCATGAAAAAAAAGCACTGAAGTTTGGTCTAATTATTGGGACCAGAGCATCAGAAGAGCCATAGCAATTTTTGTGTGCCTATGTCATCACATCAACTGACATACCATCAATTACTGAAAGAGAATAAAATCATGCATAACATCTTATTATAGCTTAGGAATCAATTGCTTGCAAGAGCACATCAAGTAGCAATGCAAAATTTCCCCTGGGTTATGTTGGCAATTATTGAAAAAAAATGTGAGATAATTTATTAGAATATCCCAAAAGATCATATAGTATTTCTGAATGCTTGTAAGGTACTGAACCACGAGTTGGAGGGATCATTTCTGAAGTGATGAAGTTCTTCAGTGTTCATGGCTATCCACACCCTGACATCTCTGGTAGGAAAGTGAGCTCAGATATGCACTATTGTCAGTTCCCAGAGTAGTTCAAGGGAAGGGGGTGTCCATTAAAAAAAAACAACTCATCGAGGCCTCTGACACTCAGCACACAGCAACGAGAGGTTAGAAATATCTCTGCTTAGGTGACTTCCATAAAAATTCCAAGATCTAAATAACTGCCTGCATTGAATCCCACAGACCCATGTTCCCTGGAAGTGAAGGAAGGTTTTAATCAAACCAAAGGATCCCCTAAGAAAAAGGACTGGTGATGCTTTGAGATCTGAGCAGAGGCATAAAGCGTCAAAACTCAGCCTGGAGCGAATTGTAATGACTCTGGTCATATTCTAAATTACTTCAGTTGTTCAATATTAATCTTTTCTGATATGTTATGCCCAATGCTTGTTTTAGGAAACAATATTGAAACATGAATTTGAAAAAATATGGACCAGAACACAGGAAATAAATTGCCAGTTGGGCATCAAGATTGCTAGCCAGGCCAATTTTAAAGCAGCCAATTTTCACATGGCCCTAGGTGAGTCAAGAGAGCATGCTTTTAATCAATAAACCTGTCTGACACAGTGCCAAAGATATGTTTGGGACCTACAGAAGTTCCAAGAATTATTTATGAACATTTGCTACCAAGGTTTATTTTTAAACCTATGGCATAATCTAAATACGGGGGGGAAAGAATCAGAAACTTTTAAAATACTTCTTAAAACGAAGTGTGGGAAAAGAGTTAGTCCCAAATTCAGGGAAATAAATTGTCCAAGTGTATCTTAATGTCCCCCTACTTGTGAGAGCCTGCCTTCAGCACCCATGAGTGAGGACCAAATCACCCACCCCAAATACAAACACTGATGGAGAGGGAGGGAATGGAAGAGAACACAAAGCCTCACAGTGACTTGGGTTGTGGAAGAATCCTGAAAATAATTGTAGCAATGATGAACAAGTGAAATTAATACAAAATTGAGTCTCTTATTACAGCCAAGAGTCTGGGGAGAGGGAAGGCACTCAGGAGGATTGCAAGGGAACGGATGCTGCTGGGTAGATGCTCAGCCCAGTGTAGCTATCAAAGGAACACGTAACTTTGCCCACCTTCATTTAGAGAGAGCCTTTTCCAGCTGGCCCTTGCCATCATTAGCATATTTAGTAGCTTCTAGAAATTTCCCTTCTCTGCACATGCTAAGAGTAGCAATTTCCTAGGTAGTTGCATAGTCCCTTGTATCAAAGTTATATGTAATGTTAGAATGAGGATGGAAAGCAAGGAATATGCCAGCCTTCTTTGACACACATGATGTTATTGTGCTCATGATGCAACACTTTCTATAGTTCTTTTCCCGACTGAGTCTAGGAAAACTGAATTCTACCCTATTCCTGCCCATTCATTCTGTGCCAGCAGTCAAATAAGGTTCCAAACATATCAAAGCACAAATATTAACTGTACTGTAGCATAACTAATTGGATAACATCACTGGAGGTAGAATCATAGAATATTCTGAGTTGAAAGAGACCCACGATGGATTATCAAAGTCCAAATCCTGGCCCTGCACAAGATCACCCCAAGAATCCCACCACATGCACATAATATTTTGCAAGTCCAAAATAGCTGCTTTGCCTGTGAATGGTTTCTTTAATCAGGACCCAAATGCCTCAAGTTTTACTTTTTGCTCTGCAGGGTGACCTTGGGCCATTACTTTCCTCTTGCCCCAACTTCCCTTCCCCACCTCTACAAAGGAAAATGATCTTCTTCTAGCAAGTACTGCAAGAGATTAAGATATTCTTTAACCTCAGAAGCCACTTAACTGACCCTTATCTCCCAAAGCAAATATTCTTTTGCCACTAAGAATAACAATAACCTAGAAAAGACACCAACAAGAGCGTTCATTAACGTGGAATTAAGATTGTCCTTGTGTTCTTCCAAGATTGTTGCAAGTGGTACTCTGCCACCTAGGGAACACAAATTATAGGACAATAAAGTCTTGCCTGTACTTTCTGAGAAGATCAAACACTTTGGTCTTGAAGATTATGCGCTTTTTATGGGGAATCAGAACAGTTTGGATTGGAAGGGACCTTGAAAGTCACCTGGTTCAAACCACTTGCAATGAGCAGGGATGGAGGTGGGCTCTCCTAGAGAAGAGGGCCCTCAACAATTATTGCTTCCTGTTTAAATCCCCTCTCCCTTGGAAAGGGAACAACTGAACTCTGCTGGAGGAGGCACCTGCCATACTCTGAGTCCCCAGCTTTCTCCCAGGATCACCTTGCCTCCCCTTGTGTGACCCATTCCCTATTATTCCATGCCATTCTGTCCTGCCTAACCCTGCAGCTGCAGACTGCAAGAGGGCCATGTTTTACAGATGAAGTGTTGATGGCAACACTCAGGAAATAAATTCTGAGCCACCTGATATCAATAGGCACCTTCAATCACCCAGAAACAGCAGAGCATCACCAGCAGCCGCTGGCACAGCTCTCCTCACCTCGCACTCCCCCAGTTTCCATTCCATCTGTCTTGGACAAAGCAGGAGCAGTTTAGGGACTGCAGGTGGACACCAGAAATTATCACTAATTTGGGTGGAGAAAGTCTGCGTTGCATTACTATTTATTACTTGTGTATTTTCTCTTTTTAGAACCTGTGAGTGTCACTGCTGATGTTCCATGAAGGCAGATACAGCAATCTGAACTCTGATTAATTAACTTGTGTTAATGAATAAAATAACTGGTCTGTGTTGCTCTTTTAAATTTAAGTTTTTAATTTGTTGGGGTTTTTTTCTGATAACAGCAACAGTGTTAAAACAGTCTCTTTGTGCTAAGAAAATGGAATTCATAGCTATAATCAGAATTGTATTTTTATTGGTGAGGTAGAAAGAGAACAGAGTCTATAATATATTGTTGGTGTGCTTCCACATTCACTGCTTATTTATTTCTCAGGAGCCTAAGACATTTTTACTTTCATCAGTAAAAAAGCAGCAACTTCCCTTAATATCTTTCAGGTCATACAATGTCTATATTGAGGCTATCACGTGTTGTTTTTTTCATCTGTGGTGGTTTTGTTTCTTTTGGAGGAAGGTGCGAAGAGGGAGAGGGAACAGCATTTGAGAAAGAATTGTATAACTGAGACTACATCCTCAAGCTCTCGGTTAGAAACTCCCAGGCAACAAATTCTGCATACAAGACACTCTATTTTAAACGAAGAGTTAGTTACTGGGTTTATCTTAAAGGGAGAAATAAATAGAGCCAGGGATAAAAAAAAATAAAAAGCACAGTTTTTCCAACTTTCAGTAATTAAATATTGAACCATAGTATGATTTAATGTATCCTATTCCTGATTCACATGCTCCTGAAGAGATTTATGTGAAAACCGGTACATAATCATTAGCAATTTATCTTCATCTGTCAAAAACCATACAAGTCTCATCCACATCAGGAGTGATCTTTCTGTGGCTCTTTCTGTGCACGCAGCTGGCAACTGTCACGTTCTGGAGCTTTAAGCAGCATAAAGGCTTCACTGGTGCTGTGTCTGATGGATTCATGCACCTCTGCCTCCACATTAATATTTACTGCTAATTATTTTTGCCGATACAGAGGAAATAAATGAAGTGTGGGATTCGCCTGGATTTCTGAGTGAGGCCAGGATTGCACAGCAGCATCTTAAAGCTGCAATACATCCCCACGAAGTTTCGTCAGACTTGTGCCATAGAAGCACCATGGAAATAAACGCCAAAGGCATTAAAAATACAGGTCTGTGTTGTTCTCTGAAAAACTGGTCCTGTGATCACGTTATAGCAGAGAATGTAACTTTGTGTTGCAAATATTTTTAGTTTCTGTCTGTGTGGTGAGTGCCTTGATAAGATGGTGAAACAGAAATAAGATATTACTGAACAGCTTTCCTGTATGTGCAGCTATGCAAGTTGAAAAAAAAAAAAAAAGTCAGCAGAAGGAGTAAAGTGGCCAAAAATTACAGTTTAGGAAGGTCTTATGAGATTATTGCATTACTTCCAGTACAGAAGAGATAGAGAGCTATTTTAAACATATTTCAAATCCATTCAGACTTCAGAAGAGTTTGGAATGAATGTGTTTTCCTCCACTTTACTCTGAGAGCTCGTCTTTAAACACATATCCTAAATAACAGGTTTTCAGAGAGGCATAAAATACCAAACACTCCACCGTCACTTCCCTGGGCTGAATTAGCCCTCTCTCGCTCAGGTTTGGTTAGAGCCATCCGCCAGGGAAAACACGTGGTGAGGTAAGTTGGGCAGCATCCTCCAGCCGGCCCCTGTAGCCCCTGGCTGCCAGGGACCACGTGGGGAACTGCACTGCAGCACATCCTACCTCTGATGGACAGCTTTGCATCACGTCCATCTCATTAGACACAGAGCATGTTGTCTGACAGGAGATGCTGTGCTGTGGTAGAGCAGGACCCGGATATTTATAGGAGGTGATAGTGATCAAAGATACACCTGGTCGGTCACTTAAAGCAAGGAAAATTAAACAAGTCAAAATCGATTTTAAAAAACAAACAAAACCCACAGCATAAGATAGAACAGGGGGAATGGCTTTAAACTGACAAAGTAGGTAGGTTTAGATTGGATATTAGGAAGAAATTCTTCCCTGTGAGGATGGGGAGGCACTGGCACAGGTTGCCTGGAGAACCTATGGATGCCTAATCCCTGGAAGTGTTTAAGGCTAATTTGGATGGGGCTTGGAGCAACCTGGGATAGTGGAAGGTGTCTCTGCCCAGAGCAGGGAGGTTGGAACTCAATTATCTTTAAGGTCCCTTCCAGCCCAAACCATTCTATGACTCTATGATGGTATGATCTTAAACCACCTTAAAGCATTACTATTATCCAGTATTTCCTGCCAAATTCAAAGTTTTATTATTATCTTTCATCCAATTAGCTTTTCTTTTCATTTCTCATCTTGCCTTGCTTCAGTGCCCAAATCCTGCAGCAGAGATCATCAAGTGGTTAATATCTGACACGCTTCCAGCCAGAGGAAGGTATGTCAAACATGTGTTATGGATCCTCATAACAGATTTCACCCACGAGCTCACCTTAAGAACATTTCAAGAGTAAATTTCACTTGCACTAAGTTTATAAGTGTAAGATTAGCTGCTGAATGTGTTACTGCAGTAGAAAAAACAAATGATCACAACCGATTTTTCCTCTCTTCGTAAGAAACACTGCGGTCCTGCTAAAACCATTCCTGCTGAACTACATCTTATCCTGAGAGGTTCACAAACAGCAGGTTTTATTCTCTACATTCACAAGTGGCAAGGTGGTTAGTTTTTAGATTTCATCTTTCCATCAAATTCATTTTCCCTACTTATTCAGCACTTCAGTATGTCATTTTCTATCTTAGAACGGGGAAACAATGCCTAGCAGAAGCACAGAGACACAAATTTTTGGAGACAAGATAGAGCAGAAAAGGGTCAGAGGATTTCCGTTGTGACAAGGAAATGATTGTATTGACTGGTTGCTTTATTTAGATGTAGTGCAGACAGCTTGCAGTTGGTCCATTAGAACTGTCTCGCTCTTAATTACATTGACTTTTAAAAGCTTTGATTAATTATGATACAGAGCAAAGGTTTCGAGCAGAGAGATGACTATGTCAGACAACAGCTACTGATGCTGACTAGATTAGGTTGGTGTTTAAAGCATTTTATGTCTCATAATAAACTAGACACAAAGCTATCACTAGCAGGATTGTAGATGTTAAGAAATGTTTATACTGATCAAAGAGATCCATGATTGCAGAAGACTAGCAACTTATTAATTTATTTACTTAAATTGGTGGAACTGAGTGCAAGAGCCAAATAATAGATTTTTTTTGGTTCATCACTGGCATGAAAATAAATCAGACTACATACATGTATCTAGAGTAGAGATGGATTAATTTTTCCCCTCTTTCAACTGAAAAAATGCTTATTTTTTTTAATTTTGTAAAATTCATTCACCATGTCTATGCTGAACTTAAAGCACTTAAGAGCCTGTGTAAACAGAGTCAGATGCTTTGCATCTCTCCACCTCATTCCCATCGAAACCCTCAGTGGCTTTCAGGGGTTGGTGCTTGTACTTTCTGATATCTGTGTCACTATTATAAAAAATGATATGCTTTCCTGAGTTGCATAAGAAACAAATTTGCATTCAATTCCCCAAATAGCCATAGGAGGTTTACATGTCCTTGAAAGCACCACTTAGAGTGGGATTCATTGAAAACTAACTGATAGTCGAGCTTCTCAACGGCTCTAGGAAGCCAGCAGAGGACAATTGAATTGCCCTCTGCAAGTGCTGCTGTCTCACCAAGAGCTCTGGATGGAAGCTGGATGACAAGGTTAGACAAGAGGCATGAAGTTACAGGACCTGTGTCTCTCTGCCTCATTTTCTACACCTTTAATTTAGTAATGGCAGCAATTCCCAGGGCTACTGTATCAGGGCATATTCATTAACATTTCAAGTCCTGCTACTAATGACAAGTATAGATGAAAGATTTAAGAGAGTGAGACTCTTGCTACCTGACTGATTTTGCACTGCTGATATTTGTGGCTTCTTAAATCTCACTGTTGCAGCCATTCCCACCTTCTCTATGTATAAAGGGTTTTTCAAACCCCTGACAATTTCTTCCATTCTTTTTCTCCTTTACTTTTATATCCTTCTTTTTGATGTCACTACAGTGATTATTTTCTATTGAAATGCCTCTTAGAAATATATATCCTCATTTTTTTCCTGATAATCAAATATGGATATTTTTTATTATATCTAGTTTTAGCATTACTGGGTGGTTAAAACCTGCAGCACTAGTTTCAAGACTGAAACATAAGTCTTTCTGAATGAGTTTTGTATGACATTTTTCTTTGTCACCTATGCTGTTACCCCATCAACCTTCAGACAAAAGCTTAGTGGGAATAGACTGTACTACAGTTAACTCAGGCTTCTAAATCTCTCGGCTTGAATTTCAAGCTCTGATTAAATCTGAACTACTCCCCAGCTTTTAAACTGCTGGTGAGAAGCAGGTCAGCTGGGGAAGGAAACAGCATCTTTGGAGAGCATACATCAGCGGTTTTGGGGGTCAGGCAATATAACATAAGAGACACAGAGAAAATTCAAGAGTCAGCTCATGATGTATTGCTTTCCTTACTGCCTTCAAAATGGGGCTCTGTCACAAGCAGTACAGTGATATATTGATGCTACAGCTTCTTCATCCACCCCATGAGCTCCCCTCTCCAGATCTGACACGACTCTTGATACAAAATGGATCCTATACTTTTTCTAAACTAATCTGTGGTCACTGGGATGTCCCTTCTGAATTTATTGTAAGATGAGTTTACCACTAAGAATGCAAGTTCAGAAATTCAGCTTATTGCCCTCACTGGATTTTAGGGCCAAGCAGTCATGGGGCATCAGAAAAATGAAGCATAAGTGGAGCCTTGATGGGAACACAACTTCAGGACCCTGTAGGCAGCAGGCTTCAGAGGAGGCATCCAACCAGCATATTTTCCACCTGTACTGGGGCAACAAAAATTAGGGGAGCACCATCAGCACATATGTGCACATCCTGTATGTTTTTCAAAGGCTGCACCTCAGACACTAAATACAGAGAATTAAAGGACCCGTGGCAGTGTCACTACGGGCAATATAACTGAGAAGCACCATGGAAGAAAAACCCCTCTAATAAACCATCACTTGAAAAACCATATTCCCTACTTCAAGTCATGGTCACACACATAGCATTAGCATTAAACAGAAACCTGATGTCATATATACTCTCTGCAGACAGAAACACGAGTAAAGAGGGTGAACCACCGGGGAACACACACAGCCAGTGAGTTAGAAGTATAAATTGAACATGTGCAAGGACATCTAAGTGAAAGAAGAACTCAAACTTCTCTGCAATTAGACCTTCCCCTCACTGCACATGTTTTTATTTCTGGCAATAAAGCTGTAAGCGTCTTCTGAAATTTAAGAGGTCTGACCTCTCATCTACATTCTTAATTATGGGAACAAATTTCACAGCCTGGCTAGAAACATCAAATATCATTTCAATAGCAAGTTCAATGAAAAAAACCCTCCACATATTAAATTACACATATTTAATTTAATAGTTGAATAACAAAATCTACCTCTCTCCTGTTTTCCCTTACAAAGACCTTTCTCAGAGTAACACCCATCATCTACCCTTCTCTTCCCCCTTCCTTTAACCAGGGGACAGACTGGGCTGTTACAGCCCTGCCCATGCCAATTGCTCCAGTACCTGTTTTCTCCTGGCTACCGCGGGGTTGGCACACACTGCAGTTATGTACAGTAGATTACACCTGTTGTAATAAACAAGCCAATTTTCCACCCTTTGGGCAAATTTGTACAATCTCTTCTGCCTTCTCCCCACAGAGTAATAAGTTCATATCAGAGAACAAGAACCAAAGCACTGAAGGATTCTAGTCAGAATGAGTCCAGTGATTGTGGAAGTGGCAGACAATGAGCTCCTCCTGATGGCAGTGATCTTCATAATACTGCCTTTATAAACATTCCCAACCCAAATCCAGAAGTTCTTAATCAGAGATATGAGCATGTATGTCACAAATAGCCGTGCTTCAGTTGTAGCAGAAGAGTATCCTCGCTGTTTCCTGTGTTGTGTGTAACTTCACTCCTTGTCTCCTCCTAATAGGGTTTGATTTGTTTACATCTCTGTCCCCACAAAAGCAACACTCCCCACTCACTGGAGTGAGTCCAGAGGAGAACCACCAAGCTGATCAGAGGGATGGAGCACCTCTTCTATGAGGAAAGGCCGAGAGAATTGGGATTGTTCAGTTTGGAGAAAGGAAGGCTTCAGGGTGACCTAATTGTGGCCTTTCAATGCCTGACAAGAAACATGGAGAGAGACTATATACAAGGGCCTGGAGTGAGAAGACAAGGGGGAATGGCTTCAAACTGACAAAGGCCAGGGTTAGATGGGATATTGAGAAGAAATTTGTCCCTGTGAGGGTGGTTAGGCCCTGGCACAGGTTGCCGAGAGAAGCTGTGGCTGCCCCATCCCTGGAGTGTTCAAGGCCAGGTTGGACAGGACTTGGAGCAACCAGGAAGAGTGGAAGATGTGCTTGCCCATGTCAGGTGAGCTGGAACAAAATGGTCCTTAAGGTCCCTTCCAACCCAGGCCATTCTGCGATTCTATAATCCTACAGTCCTTAACCCACTTCTCTCGACTTCCAGAGCAACGCAAACGTACCCATAACACTTTGGAAATCTTTTTCCTTTTCTATGAAGTTTCTGTAGTGACTTTTTGTCCTCATCTCATCTGTCTTGAGCCTCTCTCTCGCTAACATCTATGACAGTTCTTTAAAAAACTTATTATGTTCCCATCAATACCTACCTTCAGTGTGACACTTCGTAGCCACTGTAATAAAGACGGTACAAATGACCAGCTTCGACAGAATGAATTCACACAAAATGTTACTCGCGGTTTATTAGAAGAAGGACATAAATAAACCAAAAATAAAACAGACACTTCCAGGCTGAGATAGTGAAAAACTACCTTGAAACTGTTGTCCTCTGAGTCTCACTTTGAAATAGTGAGATTCAAACATTTGGTAGCATAGGTTTTGTTTTATTTTATATACTCCTGCATTTAATAATCAAATTCAACAAAAGGAACATCTTTTTGTTTTGGGTTCATGCAGGACTTAGCACAGTGAAATTGAAATTGCTCTCCCTCTGTGCTACAAATGCTGGTTACAGTCTCTCTTCTCTACAAGTAATTTATTTATACTTTTCTAAATGATCATTAGTGAAACATTATTGAATTTATTAAAAAAAAAAAGGATGAAGGATAAATTATGCTTGGCTAATTGAAGACAGACAGAGAGTTTCATATTTTTCTATTTTGTATCTCACAGCCCCGATGGATTTACCAGAAGGTTTGATGTAACACATCATGAAATGTTATTTATAGCCTGCATACCTGCATGTATATCCATGCCATGTAATCTGAGAAAAGAGGGAAAATAGTAAGAATGTATTAAACAGGAGTGCAGCAGGAGGAGTAAAGGCTCTAACACAGTAGTTTAAGAACCTGGGTCACTCTGGATCTTAGAACTACTTGTGGTTTTCAAGTGCTAATGAAAGTTCACTGCTAAAAGTCATTCTTCTCAACTGGTAAGAGAGAATTTGATGATACTTTCCTAAAATTTTCTTCCTTGTGTTGTTTACAGCTACTTATAGATCTTTCAGATGGCTTTCAAATTTCAGAAAGAAGTGGGAGGGTAAACAAACATTTTTAAACTAGGTGTGATTTTCTCCTTTTTTCTTTGGTCAGCTTTGTTAAATATCTTCACTACATAAGATTATCTTGAAAGAAGAAAGGGAAAAAAAAAAAAGAAAAAACCCCATCTTGATACTGCTGAAATATGTTGAACTTAGAAGGGCTGAAAACACTCAGCAGGGCAAGAACATACAAAAGATTTTTATAACATTTGTGAAATGATTAAGTCCTAAATTTTTGCAAAGTGGTTTGTATTTTTAGCAGGTATCACAGTGGAAGAGGATTTTTTCCCAAAGTTCTTTTCAAGTAATTCCTGTCACGATCAGTGTCTTCACTTGTGCCATCTTTGAACTCAGGGAACATAAAGAATGGCAGCTTAAGATCTCAGCTCCTATTTTACCAGTCATATTGCACACATTGCTTTGATCTCAACCAAATTTAGCTGACCTTTCCAACAAAACCAGGACAGAACCCATGCAACTGCATGAAAATTTTAGTCTTCTCAACCTAATTAAGGAAGAGGAAGAGAAAAGCAACCTCTTCAAGGACTATTTGGGTAAATAATGACACTAAAGGCTTCGTAGACATTATTGGGCTGTGGCCCAATACTTTTCCTAGTAACACCCCGTCCTCAGCTAAATAAATTAAATCTTTTATTACATTTTTTTTTCTATATTCGGGGAAGTGTCACTGGGTATTTTTTTATGGCACCATCTTCTTTTCTACAATGTTTGTTTCTGTAATTGAATTATCCTCAAAAGTTCATTACTTTCCAATTTTTTCCCTTCTGCGAGTGCAAATTTATTTCGGAAATGCTCCTTAGCTCTTCCAGTATATGAAAGAGCTTTTTTCTCTGGTTTTGTGGTTCTTTTCTTACTTCCTTGGATTCCTTTCGTAACCTTGTCTGCAAAGATACGGGATAGAAAGAATTCAAAGCTAGCTTCTTTCCCAGAAAAAAAAAAAAAAAAAAAAAAGGTGAATTTGCTCTAGTTTTTGGAACAACTGCTTAATCTCTCTGGTCTTTATCGTCGGGAGATTTTGTGTGGGTACTCACATTCCCCTGTAAATTACCAGCTTTGGAGAGCAATGGGGACCTTGACACTGATCCTTCCCTCCCTTCAGTTGTCAGAAATGAGTTTGACTCGAGGGAATTGCATTAGTGGGAAACCAGATAGTGGTCCTAACTCAATAAGGCACATCATTTGCTTTTAATCTGGTGGCAGTCCCACTGAAGTTAGCCAGCCTTGAATATATTCCAGAATAGCAATGCTTTTTGAGTAAGAACTGGAATATAAAGCTATTTAGCCTGAATACTTCTCCCTTAACCTAATGCAGAACCATACGTTTATAATTTAGGAACCTAAGATTTAGATACACAATATAGATCACCCCCATAGCAGTTCATTCAGGAACTGTCCCCTTGATCCTCACTCTCCCCTAGTCTCATTAACACACGTATGTAAGCAGGTCTCTCAGCTGACTCTCAGATTCCACAGCTCCTCCTGTATTTGGCCTTGATCTTTCTGATCCCTCTAATTGTCAACTTGCAGACTCTCTGGTCCTCCCAGAATCTGAGCAAAAATAATAGTCTGAAGAAAATCTCAGTCTTCGTTAGTTATTCCTGATTAGTTTTAAATTCCTCTAACCTTATGCCGAAATTAACTGTCAATTATTATCAGATTGGATCCCCGTGGACAGGAGCTTCCATGCACAGGTTGGTTGGTCTGTCTTGTAAAACAGGACTCATGGTAAGTCCATAGTCTTCAAGTCACATGAAGCACTGTATTTTAAGCCTTCTCAGCTAAACACAGCTGACCAACTGCCTTATCTCTATAACTAGTAAGACTATAATAAATTGATAGTAATTTAAGTAGGTGTCCAAATATTGGGGTGTAATGAAGAGGAGATTAGAATGATGTAAAAAATGTTACATGCTGTTTTGACTGAATAGGTTCATGACAGATTACCAAATTAAAAAAAAAAATATTTTGATTGCATTCTATGTGATCAAGATTTTGTCTGCTTTGTAAATGGTGAGCAGTTAAACTATATCAGAGGAAGATAATTTCTAAAGGAACTCTGAAATAATATACACACGAAAAAATCCGAAAAGCCTGCAAAGGAAGATACAAGATTTTTCAGGTCTGTTTTTGAAGCAGAGAAAACAAGAATATATTTATGCAGCTGCTAGAAAAAGGTGTGATGAAGTTAAAGTCACATTTTTTTCACACCTAAAGCCTTCTTGAATAGCAGGCATTTAAAAGCACAACTGAATCTTTACCTTAGTAGAGGTTATAAGTTCCTTTAGGATCCGTGGAATATGAGTTGGGCTTTGCATTACAACTTTTAAAAAAGTTTAAGTTCCCTGCACCTCGACAGACTTTCTCTGTGACTTTCAGTCCTTATGTCCTATGTGCTAATTCCCTATTTCTAAAATAGGGGTAATAGCATTTTTCTGCCTCCGAGGATGTCTGGGAGGATCAATACATTAAGGATGTGAGACAGATATTGAGGTGATGTGGGCTGTACATCTCCAAGATGGATGGCTGCTGAATGGAAGCCAAAACCAGAGTTTTCAGAACATCAGAGAGATTTATTATTCTGGTCCTTACACAGGGTAGAGCTGCATGAAGAAAGTGTGACCTTGAGATTCTGCATCTCCTATTTTGATTGCCTCAGTGCCCAGAAAAAGACTGTAGATTAACCCAGACCCCCTCAATTTTCTGCTTCATGTGGGATTCCCATTAAGTGACCATTCAACTGCACTGACCATTACCCTCTTACACTGTTGGTTAGAAGGGAAGAAAAGGTATCATCCTCTTAATACAGTCATGTACCTTGTGCTGATATGATGGCCAAGATTGTAACATCAACTGCAATCTGGTGATACTCTGGGTCTATAAAAAATTTACAATCCCATGCAGGAGATAACTTTGTCACCTACACATTACAGTGTCACTCCTCATATACACATGACTCTCTTATAACTTTGCCTCTCAGCTCCTTAAGAGGCACAAAAAAACATATTTCAGAACAAGTTCTTTGTTTTCTTCAATCCCATCTTCCTGATCCATCAAGGCATTCCAGGAAAGACTAATGCAAATGCAGATAAATGGAAAAAACTTGTGAAAAAAATGGAGATGGATATGGTCCTACTTGGTTTAACTTCTTCATTGCATTTCAAAACGCTAAAGCAAGTCTACCAACACAACCTTCCAAACTCAATACATGTCTAGTGCGAGATAAAATCGACAAAACACCCTCTTAGAGTCAGATAACTATTATAGCTGAGTAAGGATTCAGCTCAGGGTCAGAAAGCAGAATCAGATCAGTGTTTCCAAAACAGATAAAGTGGAGGTGGGGATGCAAAAAATCCATACTTGGAAATCCAGAAATATGGCAAGAAGCAGCAAGCAAGAACAATATCAGAGAGGGCAAGGTGCTAGTAGTCTAAGTTTTATATTCCTCATTTTAACATGAAGAAGGATTAGGACGAGTTATTACTTCCCTTATGTTCATTCACTGCTAAAACAAGAGAGAGAATTAATTTTTTTGCACTGAATGAACAGAAGCTATGGAATCTGAGAAGAAGTAGGGTACAGCATATATTTTGGTCTTAATTAAACACTTTATGGTTGCATACTCAGGACAAAGTTCATCTGCTTTCACAGAAATATACTGCCAAACAAAAGAGAAAGGGAATAACTCAAAGTGGCTGAAATCTCAGATAATACAGATTCACATTCTTCATACAACAGCAAACGTATTCAGTGTTTATTGATTCACTTGACCAGTAATTATGCTACACACATATCAAATAAGATGTCAGGGAAAGCAGAACATCCTTGTCTGCTATTTATGCATAAGCACTCCAAGAATTCTCACAAAGCATTAATATAACTTAGGCAACAACATAATAAAGAAACTTTTATAGTCAGGATTAGCCACCTTGACCACGAAGGCATTTGTAAAACATAAACACAGAAATTACACCAAAGAGTTACTAAGGTCACAGAATCAAACCCACAAAAATCAGACAATGGACTTCAGTGTGCATTATAATATATTATTTTAATGTATTTTCTAATTATATCAGCTCCTATTAATTCTCTTCTATTGCTTTCCACAGAGTGGATAGTGCTCAATTTCCTCTTGAATTCTTCAGTGATGCTTATTACTATAGTAACCAAATGTTTCAAAACCATTAATTATTTTTCATAACATCTTTCAAAACATGGGAAATTAAATCCATCTGGACAAATGTTTCTAGGTGACCCTTCTTGAGCAGGGTGTTGCACCAGGGGATCTCCAGAGGTCCCTTCCAACCTCAACCATTCTGAGATTCTGTGAAAAATAAGAGTGTCCTTATTTTTTGAAAAGAGAACAGAGGTAGAGGGTGATTAAGACTGCTTTTTTTGGATCTCCCTTTCAAAACAAATTTGTGTAGTATTTTAGGCATATTTGCATTTGCCTCTTCAGAGGACAGCTCTCTCCATCTTTAGGTTAGTATTTTTACAGATGACATACAGAGATTTTCCTTGACTACGAGAAAACTGACTGAAAAAAACTCTCAGAACTGAACCAGCACTTTAGGATAAATCAGTCCCAGATCTTTTTTTTTTTTTGCTTGCTTTCTGGCTATCAGGCTGCTCACTCTAATTCATTGATCTCCAAACCTCAGGCTATAATCCTATCAAAGTGCTTTAACAAGATATTTTCCTCTAAATTATCACGTCTACATTTTGTATTTATTGTAGGGAGAAAAAGTGGAGATTTCCGTGGCTGTCCCTCCTTCTCCAAAACCCTTCCCAAAAAATTCAGCTCAGAGAGGTCAGCAAGAACATAAAGCTGAAGCTTTGAGCTTCAGCTCAAAACCTGACTGAATCTCGTAAAGTTATAAACAGCTGAACACACAGATTTACAACAAGGAGAGTCGGAAAACAATATTATTGAGTCCAATACAGAGGGAAGAAGTTAATTCACAAGGCATTTAGCTACAGCAGCTTCATAGCAATCTGTTCCCAGCTTGGTTTAAATGACTCTAAATTAGGATGAGATTTGGTACCAGCTGAGCTTTGAAGGTAAAAAGAAGCTTTGGGGTATGAGCTTTTGCCTAAAGCTTGGGTTCTCTAGGTGGAATTTTAAGGGCTAAGGAACTTTGTCTTGCCTGACATCACGGCTGACATAAAAACTAGTTGGTATCACACCAAATAATTCAGGGATTTTAATAGACTCTGTCCATGAAAGGCCTCCAGCCCAGGGTCAGGGTTACAAAGCCAACAGCCCCTGTGTAAAGCAAATTCCAGTGCTGTGCTGACTTTTTCCAGCTGGGCAAGCCTTTGCAGGTAGCTGGATCTCAGTGCCGTGAAACTCGAGTCATTTGGCAGGCAGCAAACTACTTCAGATTAGCCCCATTGAGTCCAAATCATGAAACAAACCCTCAGAAACAGCAAGAGATAAGCTATCACGAACTTCTAATTTTGTTATTTATAGCAACAACAATAGCCAAACAATCATGTTCCTGAGAATCTGTATCCTACCAGGCACACTCATGATTTTTTTTTCAAAATTGTGTTGGTGCCAGACTGAAAATACAGTAATAGCAAGGAGAAAAACTTGGGGTTTTTCTTATTTAAATTCCTATTTTTTCTTTCTAGACCTTTCCAGTAACTTGCTAGCTATTATTCAACACCACTCCTTGGTAACACCATGTCAACTTCCAGCAGGTCTACTGACTCCACTGGGATATGAGGAGTAATTTCACCTACCTTAACATTTCCTTTCAGCCACAGCACAGAGCTGGGGCAGGCAGGCAGTGTCTGCGCAAACAACCTGGTAGAATTTAGCAACTGGAGCAGGAACAGCTGATGAGATCCTTTGTCCCAAAGTGCTGACGGCAAGCTCGGGGTTTTGAGTAATAATGCCAGCAGATTAATTAAATCTGATGAGAGTCTGAGAAGCAAGAACTTGTAAAATAGATATCATTGCACTGGGAGGAGGAAAATACTGAGTAAAACCTTCTCCTGGGTTCTTCTCCCCCAGAATGTGTGGAACACGTGCCTTACTGGCAGCAGAGCCTCTGTGGCACCTTTTCTTCCTGCATTGTCACAGGTCAACAATAACGTGAAAAGGAGGAGTAAAAAGAGCTTGAACATGGTAGAAAAATGAGCATAAAAGGAGGTAAATATTTGATTCTTTACAGAGTGGTGCATACAGTGTTGGCTGAACCTTCCTTCTCCCATGCCCTCAGCCCTTTTCCATCGAGGCCACCCTGTGCCTGTCTTACAGGATCCTGTTGGATCCCGCTCAGTTCATGCTGTTTTTTTTCTTCTTGAAGTTATTTCTCTGGCATAAATGCCAGTTTTTTGCCTGAAGCCTTTAGTCTTTACCATGCCCAGTCCTTTACTATTCACACTCTTCATTCAAGTGCCAGGTTAACACACCCTCTGTCCACCTCACTTATTTAGCTGAAATTTTTCAGTGCAAGTTTTGTCAGCGTCCCAGGGTTTGTACAAATTTTAGCCATCTTTTTAATGGCAGTCATAACAGAATATAACAAAATACACAAGCCATAAAAGGAGTACTTCAGGTCTGAAAATAGGAACAGTCCTGGAAGAAAGGCCTTCAGGCTTGTTCAGCCTTGAAAAGAAATTAAGCATGGCATTTTAAACATTATTTAGGAAAGCAATAAATGTGTGCATTTTGGGTCCTATATTATTTTCAATTTTTTTTGGACCAGCCATGGTCATATAAAAATATTTCTTCTTTTACTGTGCAAAGTTAGAGTCTAGATAAACCCAATCTAAGCCTGTTTGCTTTCTTGGAACTCCAAAGAAATACATGGTGATACTGCAAGAGCTGGAGGGTTAGAACTTCTCTAAAAAGCCAAAAAAAAAAAAATCAGTTTCCATTGATTACAAATTGTAATGAATCAAGGGACTCAAGAGAATGTGTTTGAACCGTCTTGATGTCATATATGTATTCTGTGATTGAATTTTAAAAAACCCTTTGGAGACAGACAAACTTTATTAGTCTCATTTTATAGAGAGGACTGAGATATATAAAGGAGCCCATCATCATACTCAAAACCTGCAGCAGGGTCAAAAACTGACATAGCCCTACTGTTCAAACCACAAGACTATTCTTGCAGTACAAATTGCCAGACAATAACCGTTTTCATAAAGTCCTAATTGATTATGCAGTACTGTGGGAAGATGCTTTTAATGTGCTACAGATGTTTGGATACTTTACACACTAGATTTCAAATCTTTCATAAAACAGATGACCAGGTGTGGGGAACTTCATAAGAACATTTAATATCTTGGCTATTATGAAGTCTTTCCCTATGCAGTTTCATATAGTGAAGCTAAAGATAACAATATATTTAATTTTCTTTCTCCTCTAATGTGCCTTTATAAGTTATTTGATTGTGCAAACATATATGCAGAAATATAATATATATGAATGTGAAAAAAGAGCTCTGTGGTATCATAGAATACTAATGTACCCTGCAGCTTTTTTATTACTTAGCTGTGAGCTGTACGTAGAGAGGCACTGAGATTACTGATGCAGAAAGAAGCATTTTCTCAAGGTAGGTCTATTTTTTCCTTTATAGTCCAGAATTTTACCTACCATTTTTGCCAAGTGGTGAGCATTCATGCCATCTGCAATGTTTTGTTCTTATATAAAATGTGTTCAGAGCTCTGTTACAAATAACAAAACATTACTCCCATTTTGGGTTTTGTGTGGTGGCCGCAGCAGTGTCCAAAGCACAGAATAGGGGGTTATTCACGTTGCTCTGGTGAGACCTCCTAGGTGCCTTTTTAGTTTCTTCGTATGTACTTGAAATTCCCAGCTAGATCTCCATGCAGTATCATTTTACCCACTATGCTATTTTGGGGCAGGCAATTTCTTGAATAGTTGTGTGAGCTGAAAGTGGGGAAGGTTGAGACAATCATCTCATCCTGGTGCTGTTGTGAAAAGTGACAGTGGGAGACATCAGAAGATTCATCAACCCATATGTGTCAGATCTGCTACAGTTTTGTAATGGATTGGGCTTGGCAGAGAGCCTCTTCTGGGTTTGCACATGGAGAGGTGAAATATCACTTCTGATGTTTGGCAGAGAACAAGACCACTCATGGGTAAAGGAAAAGGAAGGAAATTTCCAAAACTGAAGGAGAAGAGACATATGTGTGTCATTTCTGTATTTTGCCCTGTTTAGATGCTGCACAGAAACATGGATGAAGAAAAAGGATTACCAAGAAAACCTTCCTCCTCCAGGCTGAGGACACAGGGAAGTATCTTCCTTGAAGTTTTCAGCTTAGCAGTTATTCCACAGACTTTGCTACTGGAATGTCAGATGTAGGACCAACACAGCAATTAGGTATCTAAAGTCATAAGCAGATCAAAGTGCATTTAAGAAGAGAAAGCAAATATTTAAGTCTTTAAGAGCTTTTCTTAGTGAATAGATAAGTATTAGGGAATATATCTATAAATCCTCCACTTTTCCTAAGGAGCTTTCCTTGATGCCATGCATAAAATAACTGCCTACTGTACAGTATTTTGCACTATCTGCCAGCTGCCAATAAGCACAAGATGCTGAAGTAAATGAAACTTCAGTTGCAGACTGATGACAATTCCTCTTTTCTGATGAATAGTCTAATGGAAAGGTCTCTTCCATGAAGAGCAATTTAAATAATACAGTTCTTGAATTTTAGCCGCGGGTATTTAAGCACCCATATTTTGACATTGTGGGCTAAACCAGATGAAGACTGAACAGCGGTGTAGAACTCACACATGATTATAAGATAATCTCGTTTTATGAAGGTTTGGAGAAAAAAAAGAAGGATCTAGTTAAATCTTAAGACAAGAAATTATTATTCCTTTCAAATAATCTAAACAGAAGGCTGCATTTTTAATTAGTAGAACAGGATGCAAATGTGACTAAATTGAAAAGTCGATTATTCAAAAAATTATTGTGTGACTCTTCTACAAATAAAATGAGACAAAATGTATTTTGTGGTTTGAAAATTTAGGTAATACTAATGCAGACAGTATATTTACTGATGTGAATCTTATTCGATAGTCAAGTGAGTTCAATCAATTTTCTCACATAAGCTGCATGTACGAATTTTAACTGGCAAATTAGATAGATGTCATCTGCTGGCTCTTTTGGGAAATAAGAAATCCCACTACAAGATCATCAAATTAGTTTTCACCAATTGTATGAAATTATATTAAGCAGTACCAGGCTATGTTTTATTTATTTGAAAGTCTGCATCAGGAATTGTTAAGTCAAATCCAACAAAACAATCCCAAGTGTAATTTTTATGAAAATGTCTGTTTCAAACCACTGAGCGAATGTGACAACTTTTAATGGCTTGTACCACTCACACACAACCTCTGTAACAAAACAGGAGTCAGGTTTGCAGTCCAGCTGAACCACAAGAAACAGAAGGATCTGGATGTACAACCAGGCACAACCTGCTCCTTCCTCGAGGGGAAGCGCCAGACTGTGCCATTTGAAATCATCTGATGAGCGAGATCCCCACACACCGGTAAAAAATAATGTAGTGATGAGAAAGCCTTACAGATCTGGCCAGCGAATTTTTGCACCACGGAGCACAAATTTGAAAACTCCTGAATACTCCACTACAAGCAGGTCCAAAACTGGCATCTTCACCACCTCATCCTTGGCTGTCCGAACTGAACAAAACCTTCCATGTCTCACATACAGACCTTATGTAATTTACCAAATTGCATTACTGTAGGATGCATGAACGCATTTGCTAAATCAAAGTGTATTTATTTCAAAAAATACATTAAAGGTTATTTCTATGTAAAGATGGAGTGAAATTGGAGTTCTCAGAACTGTAGTTATTGAAGGAAACTCCACAAATAAAGACACCAAATCTGGACTAGGTAATTTTCAGTGGTGTGGCAAAACCACTGAATAGGACTGAATAGGATTGATTTGGTTTGTGGTCTTGCAACTAAGACTTATTTTATTTTCCCACTTTACATATGTTAAATTTCTTCTTAAAATTAACTGTTAATATTAATTTATTTTAATGCCTTTGCCAATCCAATAGTTGGAGATACAAGCTTGTATAAACTTCTTTTATTTAAAATTACTGTCAGCCTGGACTCAAAATTACTTTAGTTTCACAATGCTAATTTGTAATACTCATGAAAACCAAACAAACTCAGATGATCTAACTAGCAAACAAACAACACAACCATATTCCTAATAGATTCTTATGGATTTTTTAAAATAAATATCAGAATCATAAAACCTCCCTTTAGACCAGGTTGCTCGTGTCTCCCTCCAGCCTGGCCTTGAACACTTCCAGGGATGGGGCAGATGTGCTGTGTTATCCCTCCATGCAGTCACTGGGAAGAGGCAGGTGCCTCCACAGCACAGGTCACAGCACAAATTACAGCTGACACAGGTAGTGCAGACGCTCTACACGGATCAGATCAGCCTGAAGATGCTGTTACAGAGAAACACCCATGGAAAATGGAAAACAGGAGGAGGAATCTGTTTCCCTCGTAGGCTATTTTTTAAAATTCGCTATGCACTGATGTAAGAACACACATTCAGGCTATTGTTTTTAAGGGTTTGAAATAACATCTATCTATACCCTCAGCATCAGTGCTGATAGATCATTTCAGCATCTGACACCACTTACAATCTTCTAAGCCTTGTGCAGTGCCGAAGAATAGCTCTGCTTTCTGCAGCATCCATAAAAAGACATTATTCCTTAAGGTTTTGTAGGTGAGGAATTCAAGCATGAAATCGTGCTTCCAAGGGACCCTGAGAACACGAAATTGTCCGCAGGACTGGGCTCAAATAGACAGAGAGATGAGGGGAAGGTGAGAGAGAGAAAGGGCAGGAAGGTGAGAGAGAACCAACTGGCGTAGCAAGAGAAACCCCCAGTGGACTCTGTGCATCTGCAGTTCACTTGTTCTACTTTTACTTTCTGCCATTCCCACACATAAAAATGATATTCACTGTGAACATAATGAATGCCTATCAAGAGCTAAGTATAAGTAAACATGTAAGGGTTTTTTTTTCTAAAGATACAGCAAAAATTACAGAAAGAGTGTCATAACTGGGCAAACCAGAGCTGTAAGAGGAAATTCTGAAATACAATTAATCCAAAAAAAATTTTGCTATTTTTTGCAAAAATATTGGGTGTGCAGCATATAACCAGAGTTCATCAAATAGCTTCAATGCTTTTCTTTGAGAATATTCTAAAGGGGAAGGACAAATAAACCACCTTTAAAAGAGTATATTTCTGGGACAACAGATAATAAGTAGGAGCAAATATAATCTTCCTCTTACAAAATTATATCACTTTAGCCTAAAGTCTTCAAGGAGATGTGACTGCTGAAGCTACAATAATTTGTTTTAAAATATCTAGTCTATGTGTGTAGCTATTAATTCTTATACAGGAAATGAAATATGTTTGCTGAATCATTTGTTCAATAATCTGTGGCACACATTCCATCTACATATGGTTAAATAAGTCACAAAACTCCCACAAACTTCAATGAAAATACATACACATATATACATATACATATGTGCATAAAACACCTTGTACAGATAGACAGAGTATTGCTAAATAGAGCCTTGGTTCAGAGATAGATTTGATATTTTAGTCTTACCTTCCTGCCTAAGGCCTAGGAAGATAAATTTGATGCCATCTTCAGCTGGATTTAGAAAGACTCAAGGAATTGTTCTGGCATAACCCTTAAAGCTTAACTGTGTGTAACAACTTCATATTCTTCACTTTGGCAAAAGTTGCTTTTGCTTGCATGGATTTAGTGACACAGCAAAATGTCACTGAGGCTTCTGCTTGTATAAAGATCCAACATTTCAGAGGGAAAATTTGGCTGTGCTGGAGTCAGAAGGAATTTTGCAGTATTTAAGCTTTATTCCTTGCATTTGCAAATTAGGGCTGAAGGCAAATGGCTGTGGCTGCTGACTAAGCCCTGGCTTGAGGCTAGGGAGAATAAAGAGGCCCTGATAGCATTGGCAACTACTTCATAACATTATTCATTAGGCAGAGAAAGGACTGGGTCCATTGGTAACAAGATTCATCTTCGTAGGAAACAGGTTTAAATCCATTTAAGTTCACTGAAATTTTCCTAATGATTTTAAATTATTTATATTAAATAAGTTTTGGGTTCAATGGTACAATATCAAAACAATTCTGATTATGTTGGACCCCAGGAGTTTGAAAAGATACATCGCATTTCTCAAACAATTTCAGCAGGGTAAAAATAAAGCACATTTCAGAAAGGCCAAAACATTTTGGTTTGACATACTCAAAGCAAACTTACTCAGTTTTGCACATTTAAATGATATTCCTTTCCACTACACCCACAATCATCATAACACAATTTAAAAGAGCCTACCTCACAACCAGATTTTTGCAGGGGGTCAGTTGGAACCAAACAGAAACAGCTTGGGTTTTTTGCACAACTCCAGGTATAAGTTGCATATTCAGCTGGCAATGAGCAGCAGGTTCAGCAGAAGAAAGAAATTAAAATGGAGAAAGAAATAATGACCTTTCTCATCGTGGTCCTTCCAGATCATTCCTGAAGTACACAGAAACTTTTACTGCCATCATCTACACAGTACTTGCCTGCTTTGTCATTAAATGGGCGAATCAATCATCACAGGTCCTGAATTCACTGGAAAAATATTGGTTAGTGAAACTGTGCCAGCTCAGGAAAAAATGGCCCATTGACTTCTCCCTCTCAGTGACAAAGGGAAATGTTCTTTCAGTAACAGGCAGAATTGACGACCTTTTCTTGTTGATTATAAAGGTCAAAAGTCTGAAGGAAAAACACAGCAACTGGACAGAGAAAAACTATCTTTGCTAAAGAGCCCATGAACTATCACTGTCTTTGCTTTAGTTTGCATTGACATTCTCGGTGAGGTTCACTGACCAGCTCTCTGGCCTTATTTACCCAATAATATAATGATATATGAATGATGCTGACTCACCTCTTGGTACCAACACAATTCTAAATTTGAAAGCCTTAATCTGGTCCTTTGGATCAATAAAACATCCATAGCTCATTTCCTTCCATAAGTACAGAGGTGCAGCAGCAGGAAGCACGATTTGAAGGACCACTGTGTGCATGCATTTTTCCAGGTCCTTTCCCAACAATTCTGAGGGCTGCTTGCTGCTTGCACCAGATGAGGCACAAATTATCATCCCCTCCTTGTACAATGGGTACTGACAAAATTCTGAGGACAGATCACAGGTTTTCCCTACCATGATGCAGCAGGGAGGATGCTGAGCACACGCTGAGGACCAGGCTTCCTAAGGATCCTCGAAACTACAGAATTCCCCTCATGTTTCCCACTGCCTCAACCATCACAATGCTTCCAGTCAAGATTTCTGTAATTGACTCTTAATCATTACACTTTCTGTCCTTCTCCTGCCTGGATTTGCCACCTGCACCTCCACACTTGCACTTCAGTCCTGGTGAGCCTCCTCTGCCAGTCCGACAAGATGGGACTTGCTGCTGTGGTATATATAGAATCATAAAATGGTTTGAGTTGGAAGATACCTTAATGTTCATCTTGTTCCAACCTTCTGCCATGGGCAGGGACACCTTCCACGAGATCACGTTGCTCCAAGCCCCGTCCAACCTGGACTTGAACACTTCCAGGGATGGGTCAGCCACAGCTTCTCTGGGCAACCTGTGCCAGGGCCTCACCAGCATCACAGGGACAAATTTCTTCCCATTGTCCAATCTAAATCTATATTCCTTCAGCCTAAAACATTTCTTCCTTGTCCTCTCAAGTACATGTGAACTGTACGTTGTCCTGATATTTGGAGACCATTTAACTGGGCCTCCTTGTTTTATACTGGAGAAGGCAGCATTTCCTCACAGAGCAGCAGTACATGCATTTTGGTGGAACACATAAGAGTGTATATTTCTAAAAATGTGTTGGGGAGCTTTTATCAGTTGTTTTTCTTCTTATACAACTGCTTGATCTCTTTTCTGTGGAGAAAGCACAGTTGCAACATGTACCATCCCAGCCAGGCTTCCTGGGAGCACAGAAACAAACCTTCTTAAGCAAATTGGTTTATGTGCAACTCCAAACACGTGCTAATTTGAGCTGATTTATTGATGCCAGCATCCCACCCGTGTGTGGCAGCAGCTGCCCCACTTTAAAGGTTTCGCAATCTGCTAGTGGGGGTAACACATCCTGACATCCCTTTCCTCTTCCCTGCTCCAGGCATTATCTTCCGAGCCAATCCCTGGGCTCCCTGATCTCGGGGAGCACAATTGTGTCTAGCCTGGTGTAGGGTTTCCAGAGGGAGCAGGGAAAGCCTGTTTCTCTCATCTCCCACCCTCACCCACACAGGGTCAGGCACAATCAAGCCTGTTGTGTTTGAACAACTCTTCTATTTCTCCCCTTGGGAGTTCACAGCTTGAGTAAGAGCTCACCTTTTATCTGGATGAAAAGAATTCCAGCTGAATTTAGCAGCTTTTCTTACATCCAGCTTGCACTGGGGGGTCTGATCCAAAACCTATGGCAGCTTTTCCAGGATTTTCAAAGTGATTTGGATTGTGCTTTTAGCAACGGGATTCTCTTTCAATGAACCTAATTATCCCACAGGGGCTGGTGAGGTGCATGCAGCCAAATCATCCCAGGCTGTCACTGCCACCCACAAGTTAAGCTAGCGTGGCCCTGTGGGTACATCTAAGAGAATGACAAATGCGATGCAACATTTTTCCAAGTGCTGTGATATCTGCAACCACCAGAAGGGTTATTTGATTTACCCAGGGTAAAAAAAAAACCAATCACCGATTCAGTGTGCTCTGATTCAGTGATTTCCTTCGATAACCTCTTGATTCCACTAGACTGCAGAAACCAAGGATTCATTCGGCAAGTGCCATTCAGCCTTCTTCTAAAATCTGCCAGTATTTATGAGTACTATCCTGGAGTTAAAGTGTCCCTGAAAGTTACTCCACATGGAACAGGTAAGTCTTGATTGAAAGGCAATTTTTGAGAGAGGCTCGCACATTCAAAAATTCTTTGGTTTACACCACCATACTTTAGGAAGATCAGATGGCTGCTGATTCCCTGGGCATATGTAGGAAAAGAGAGCAAAACATATTAAATTTCCTATACGTGCACAGGATGGCTTCCAGTCTTAAGATTTGCATACTTCAGCCCACAGGTCTGCTTCATGGAACCAATCATAGAGTCATAAAATCATGGAACAGTTTTGGTTGGAAGGGACCTTAAAGATCATCCTGTTCTAACCCCCTGCCATGAGCAGGGACATTTTCCATGAGACAATGTTGGTCCAAGCCCCATCCAACCTGGACTTGAACACTTCCAGGGATGGGGCAGCCACACGTTCTCTGGGCAACCTGTGCCAGGGCCTTACCGGCCTCACAAAGAATTTCTTCCTAATATTTAATCTAAATTTCTCCTCTTTGAGTTTAAACTGAAACCTTGTGTTAGTAACTTGTGCACAGAGGCTAATCTCATAAATATTATGGTATCCATTAGAAAAAAAAAATACATATATAAATATAACTTATTTTTAAAGAAATCTACTTTCTTTCTTTAAAATTAATTCTATTTATCTCTAAAAAAAAGAATTAAAACCCAAATAGAACTATAATTAAATTATTCACTCACAGGATATAAAGGATCTAGATTATAAATCCTCAGTGTTTTTAAGGGACATGTATTCCCTTTGGTTTACTCTCTACTAAATTTCTTTCATACCTGAAATCTACTTTGAAGAGAACCTTGCACTGGAGAAAACTAGGAAATGTTCATGGGTCCTGCTATGCTTTACTGGGGGAAAATACTAGTAAGTAGTGGCACTAATTCCTTCAACAAGTTCATAAGGGGAAGATAAATCAAAGAGCAGCTGTGGTGTCTTCTGGGAGGAGAAAAGCTGAGTGTGCTGAGGGCATCTGAAAATCGCTCCTGTCCTATCTCACTTCACAGAGCTCTCCATCAATTTATACTTCCCATTCCATAGGACCAGTAGCATAAGATTCCTGCAATTCTTTATTTCCTTGTCTTTGAGGGTTGTGAAGCTCACTGTGTTATTTTTACCAGATTTATGAAGGTGTCTGTATACAATACAGAGCAAAAGAGATCTTTCAGAAGCATCTGCATCTTCCTGTATGACTCGACAGAAGGAATAATGTTAAAGTATTGAGAAACGTGGGCATCTACCTGCTTTTTGTCATCTTTTTGCATCCCTATTTCCATCTTCAGGCACCCAAACATGTTGACAATTCAGGTCCTTTGCTATTGTAAATAGAAAACAACATAAAAGGCAACGCCTCTGTATGTTGTAACTGTGAAGATGCTATACGCAAACTTAATTTCCATTCACCCTGATGTTTAGGTCACCCAGACCAACCAGAACATAAGTTGCATGGCATAAACTGTGCTATCCTGCTTATCCTGGGATGTAGAAATTACAATTTGTATTGCTTTCTGGCCCCAAGAAAGATTAAAACAAACAAACAACAAAAAAACCCCCCCACACACAAAAAGGTAGAAGCAAAAGCAAAGAAAAAAAAAAAGAATACAAATTATCTTTAAAGCAGAAGAAAACATCATCAATTTATAATTATATAATATGTCATGCAAAATGCAAGCAATGTTGACGACAAACTGCTTTGGCACAAATCATTTAATCAGACATTGGAATGGGCTGCCCGGGGAGGTGGTGGATTCTCCGTCCCTGGAGTTATTTGAGAAGAGACTGGATGTGGCACTTAGTGCCATAGTCTAGTAACTGGAAGTAGTGGATCAAGGGTTGGACTTGATCTCAGAGGTCCCTTCCAACCCGTATGATTCCATGATTCTATGATTCAAGAGCCATGACCTTAAGAATCAGACCCAGAGATTTTCTTGCAAGCAAGAAAACTCTCAGATTTGTTGTGGGCATCCATTTTCCAAACAAATAGCTGTGAAATTACTACTTCCCCAAATAGATATCACTTGTATGTATGTCAGAAGTAGAAGTTTTTTGGGGGTTTTTGGTTGTGTTTGTTTTTATTTTTTTTGTTGTTGTTGTTGTTTTTTAAGGGTGGGTAATATAAAAATCACTTTTAAAAAAAAAACTACTACATCAAACATTGGTTCCATCTTGCCAATATGGAGCTACTCCAACCTGAGTGAGCATGTAAGAATTAAGCCATGCCAAGCAGTAGCTGGCACAGTTTCCTATCCTTCAGAGAAGGGATTGAGCAAATACCAAGTTTTTGAACTCCTGAAATTCTCAAATTGGTTGCAGCTCTGCTTGCTGGGCAGAAAATCTGTGCCTGAAAACCATTTCCATTAACAGCCCCCACAGTTTGATTAGTGGTATTTAAGGGCCTTTTCTACTTTTATAACCCAGTAGGCAATTCTACCTTAAAGAATATGTATTGTATTATCAAATTGGGATGAAAATGATACAATACAACATTCCCAATACTCTGCAAACTTACACTGTAAAGACTAGAGACAACTCCGTGTTGGTAAATAATAAATAATTGGTTGGTAAATAACAGCTCTGAGAACTGAAACTCTTCAGTCTTCGGAATGCTCAAGTTTGACCTTAAAAAAGAAAACCCTCACACTGTGTCTGCATTCAGACAGTGAGACTGAAGTTTCCCTACACAACAAATAAACCAAGTTTTGCTCTAAAATCTTGAGCTCCCCAGTGAGAAATCAGAATACTCGTGGAAGAGAGAGAAGAGTTAATTGCAGCTCAGTAAGTATTATCGTCCACAGCAAGAGGAAAGAAGGACCACACGACACCCAACAGCAGCTCCTGATCTCAGAATGGCTCAATTTCAGTCGGAGCTGCTGGTGACGCAAATTAATCAGGAGATGAACGAGCTGGCAGATGTAAATGGGTTGGCTTGTTTGTCAGCATGAATGGCTTGTGACATTAACAGGTCTCATCCCTTCTAAAGGCAGGAACTTTATTATTATAAGTTACAGAAAGTGCATGAGATCCTTTTCATTTTCATATAATACCCCATTAATTCAAAATGAAGGATTCAGTTGACACATATTCCAGCTATTGATGTGCTGTTGAACATTATCTTTTGCTGTTGTTCATTTCTTCTTTTGTTGTGAAAAGAATAAATCCTGCATATCTGCCTAACCCTGATCATCTTTTTTCTGGGTTTGTTTTTTATTTTATTCTATCACATGTATTTATAGTAATTAGTGAAAAAAAAAATCTTACATTTTCCCCCCCACACCAAAAGCTTTCATTTGCTCTCACATCACTCTGTTTCCTTTCTTGCATTAACATCAAACAGTTCGTCTGTGAAGACAGTCGCTCATCAAAATCACTTGGAGTAATTTCAATTTCACACTGATCACACAGATCTGAAACCTCTCCAAGCAGAGATTTTCATCACAAGCAAAAATTTAGTCTCCTGTTGGGGTTGTTGATATTTCAGCTCTGTCTCTTGTTAGCTCTTGGAATAGATGTGCCATGGGAGCTTACCTACAAAATTGAATTGATTGCAACAACAATTCAGGATTAAACGAGATTATTGTATTTCTCTCCTTTTCCAAGTAGCGTTTATACTGCCTTTTTTTTTTTCTTTATTCCTTTGTTATTTTTTTTCCCCTCTCTTAGTTTTTGTTTTGAAAATTGGCCATTTTGGACAGTGTAAAATCAGTTTCAGCTTCGGTCCTAGCTTTTTACTGCTTCTTTTGCTCCTTATGTTGTTTTTCTGTTAATTCTCTTCCAGCTGCACCTGGAGTCTTCAATCAAGATGGAGAATCAGTGATGACAGGCACTGCACAGGTTGGGAAGACTGTCCCCACAGCTTTCCAAAGCAAAAACAAAGGCACAGAAAATCGAGCAGAAAGACAAAATGCATTTCTTATGATCTATGAATGTGTCTCAGCTCTTCTGAATTTTCTGGTCACACTCTTTTCAAGTTTTTGACTCTACTATTGGCCACACACAGATTTGAAAAGGGCTTCTGCAGACTGTGAGGTCATTGTATGTTTGGAGCTATTACAGGAATACAAATCATTAGTTATACATAGAGCAGAATAAGGTGACTAAATTTTATCACAAGAAAATATTTACTACTTTCAGCTGACTCCATTGTGAAGTCGTTCTTCACAGATTAATTCTTCAAGCATGGAAGAGTATTAAATGTTTCAGGTGTTTTGTACATATATTCAATGTTTCTTTAGGTTTTCCTAAAGTACTTTTGGTGAACCTAAAACATTTTGGACATGTGTTCAAAAAAGGGACATGTTAGATACTATGATAATGAATGATCTGAAGAAGAAAGTGATGATTTAAGTCACCAGAAAGATGGATTTCTGGAGCAACCTCAACAGTGTTATTTTTAAAAAGAAGAGGATCCTGGATACCATGTATGAATATTAATCTCTCTTCAATATTCATCAAGAAAGATTAAAGGTAAACAGCATATCAATTTTCTCCATTTTTTATGACTTTAAATCTGGCACAGATGAAGTTCAAAAGCTTGGACATTTATTCATTCTTACTCAATTTAGTGAAAACTTCCATTCTCTTTTGCATAATTCCACAATTAAAGGGAAATCTTCATCCTCTACTATATTCCAGAGCTGGTTCTGGTGAGCCCTTGGCTTACTCATCTGGGGATTTGGTTTGGGGGTTTTTTTGGTGGGAGGAAATTGTAAAGGTGTTCTCTGGACACAGATTTGCCCCAAAATAAAATTTCATTATGTACAAAACAATGTTTGCATTATGTTCAGCTCTTATTTGGAATTTAGATAGTACTGCCTGGAAACAGAGGAAATACACTGCAGTATCGAGATGGTGCACAATCCAGCAAGCCTTGTACTCTTGAATAAAGAATGTTCCTATGGGTAAGCACACCTTCATTACATGACTTTTGCAGGTAATGAATGACTGCTTATTTATCTTCAGGCATGAATCCAATATTTCCTCGTCAGAGCTCTGGAAGACTTTGGGTGCTTGGAGAATAAATTAGGAAGATTATCTCTGATTTAGTTTCTAATCTTGTAAATCTGAAATTAACCCATGTATCAATATAAAATATATTCAATCCTAGAGACTGTGGGTGACAGTCAGAAATTGCAGACAGGGAAATTCCGATTAGAAGTCAGAGAAAACATTTACACCATGAGGATATGCAAACATTACAACAAGATGCACATAGAAGTTCTGGAGTCTCTATCCCTGAAGAAATACCAAGACCAGGTCCTGAATAATGGGTCTAGGATATAAGTTAGCTGCAACTTTGATGGCTTAAGCAGAACCTCAACTTTGATTGTTCTAAAGAGAAGGCAGGTCTCAGTGACCTCCAGAGATCCCTTCCAGGCTGAGTTTATCCTACAGGTCTTACTCTTACCCGGAAAAGAAAATTATCACCACGCTCTTTAGCTCAGAGCTTAGCGCACTCGGCCAGGGTGCAGAATAAATGCCTGATTTACTCTTTCCCTGAGAGGGTTCAAACCTGATCTTTCTCCAGGAGAATGGACTACACCAGATTATAACTATTCCAGGGTGGGAAGGAGGTTCTCGACCTCTTCCTTTTGTGTCTGTTTCATTTCACATAGTGCAATTAAAAATTAGGCGAGAGAGAGAGAGAGAGGGAGAGAGAGTTTAAATCTCTAGCCTAGTTGGTTGATGACCTCACCCGGTAAAATTCTGAGTTGTGTTTTCTGCTCCAAGGAATTTTACTGTATTTTATACAGTTACTGTTTTATTGAGAATATATTGTTAGTCTTTGGTGTTTAGCTACTGACAGGAAGAGGAGACTAAGTTATAAACAACGGTGCTACTACAGAATTTTTCCCTTACTTACACTCCCTGCCTTGTCAGATGAATCGCTGTTTTCTGTTCAGAAATACTTCAACCTTACATTTAGGACATAGAGGTATGGAGATGAAGGACAAAAGGAAGATAAATCCCATTCTTCCATAATGCCTTGAGCACTGAGCTCTGTGCAAGGGCTTCACTTTGTCTCCTCTCGTCCAGGGAAGGCAAAGGGTGGCTACTGGGACTTCATCAGACCTCAAGATATGAAACAAGCTCACTGCAGGGTGAGCTCAACATGAAGACAAAGGAATTCCTCCTCATTTGTGACTTTTGGCAGGATTTGGGACTTTATTGTTTGTTTGTAGGCAGTAGAGTATGGATTGGGAGTTGGACCTTGCTTAAGGCTAGCCAGGAAATCTTCAGGAAACTTGATTTCCACTTTTTATAGACCCATATCAATACTACCACCAGTGAACTGTCCCCCTACCACCTTCCTTCTGAAGAATGTGGGGTATGGAGGAAAGAATAAAAGAACAATGAAGGATGTATATATCCAGTTTAAATCTTCAGACAATTCCTCACATTTCTGCTGTATTTTTTTTGTGAAATATGGCTAATTTCAGACCCAGACATACTATAAAGCAGAACCTTATACTTCCTGATACCCCTCATTTAGAAAATGTCACATAATATTCAGTTACAGCATAATTTGTTGATGTATGCTCTTCCTCTCCTTCATATTACCTGAATAATTTTCCAGCAACAATATCCTTAACAACCAATCTTCAAATGGCATCTCAGTGTTATCTGATTTCCCAGTGAGAGACTCTTATAGTCCTCCATAATGAGGTGAACAGGAATGTATTTTTATATGTATTTATTGCATATAACACGAAATATTTATCTTCCTAATCTTTGAAGATTAAAGAAGAATAGACACAATCAGAAAGAGAAAAGCTATATTAACTTAGACTGCAGACTGAGACATATTTGTCCTATAAAAACCACCAGAAAACACAGTAGGAACCATGCGTTGTTTCCACGGGGTAAAGTAAGCAGCTCTTCAAATGCTGGCACAGAGCTCCTTCTTTTTAATTTTCACACTCCTCTCATCTTTTAGAAAACATTGCACTAGGAAATGCTGGACTTACTTAAAAAAAAAACATTGCAGTGGTGCTAATCCTGGCCTCCTTAGCTGCGGAAAGGCTTGAAAAAGCAAAACTCTTCTCACAAGATGGAACATGGTTTACTCATCTATTTGCTCATCAAGCTTAATTTATCCTTCAGTGGAAGGGTTGATACAAAGTTCATTTTCATCTCAAAACAACCTTGACAGTAAGAAAAAAATCATAATAAAGGTTTGTGGTTTTTTTTTTTTAAATTCTCCTACTTCTAATTTAAGATTAAATGTTTTGCTGTGGATGAGGAGAAGGCTGTGGATGTGGTCCAGCTGGACTTCAGCAAAGCCTTTGACACCGTCTCCCACAGCATACTCCTGAAAAAGCTGCAGCCCATGGCTTGGACAGGGGCTCTCTGTGCTGGGTTAGGGACTGGATGATGGCTGAGCCCAGAGAGTGGTGGGGAGGGGTGCTGCATCCAGTTGGGATCCAGTCGCTAGTGGTGTCCCCCAGGGATCAGTGCTGGGCCCAGTTCTGTTTAATAACTGTATTGATGATCTGGATGAGAAGATTGAGTCCACCATTAGCAAATTTGCAGATGACACCAATCTGGGGGGAGTGTCGATCAGCTGGAGGGCAGGAGG
>VZRE01014875.1:48266-217628 GCA_013396775.1 Cephalopterus ornatus
CCCCGGCAGCCCCACGGGCTGGGCACAGAGTGGGGGGAGAGCAGCCAGGCAGGAAGGGACCTGGGAGTTTGGATTGACAGGAAGCTGAACATGAGCCAGAGTGTGCCCAGGTGGCCAAGAGGGCCAAGGGATCCTGGCCTGGCTCAGGAACAGTGTGGCAGCGGGAGCAGGGCAGTGATCCTTGCCCTGGACTCGGCGCTGGTGAGGCCACCCCTCGAGTGCTGTGTCCAGCTCTGGGCCCTCAGCTCAGGAAGGACGTGGAGGGGCTGGAGCAGGGCTGGAGAAGAGCAACGAGGCTGGGGAAGGGACTCGAACACAAGTCCTATGAGGAGAGGCTGAGGGAGCTGGGGGGGCTCAGCCTGGAGAGGTGGAGGCTCAGGGGAGACCTCATCGCTCTCTACAACTACCTCAAAGGAGGTTGTAGCCAGGTGGGGGTTGGTCTCTTCTCCCAGGCAACCAGCAGCGGGACAAGAGGGAACAGTCTTAAGCTCTGCCAGGGAGAGTTTAGATTGGATATTAGGAAGAAGTTTTTTACAGAGAGAATAATCAGGCATTGCAATGGGCTGCCCAGGGAGGTGGTGGATTCACCGTCCCCTGGAGGTTTTTAAGGTGAGACTGGATGTGGCATCAGTGCCATGGTCTGGTAACAACAGGGGGGTTGGATCAAGGTTTGGACTTGATGATCTTGGAGGTCTTTTCCAATCCAGTTGATTCTATGATTCTATGATGTTTTTATAATCACATTTTGTCTCCTTATTTTTATAAAATGTTATCCCTTACCTGCTCTTGCATTTTCTAATGCTCTCTCTCCTACTGCATGAAGACTAGGACTCACATCTCCTAACTTTATACACTTTCACACCTGAGCACATCACCTCTGGGTCCTTTTTATTTCTTTTTTGTCAGAAAGTGTTATATGAGTATGATTTGCTTGCCCAAAGGTAGATGTCTGCTTTAGGATGCAACTTGCAGCACCCTACAGTTGCTTGCTTGTTATGTTTTACTAGAAAAGGAATCTTCTGTGTCTCACTGTAATAATCTAAATATCTGCACTGTAGAGTCTGACTGGTCAGGCAAATCTCACCCCTGACATCAGACTCATAAGATGCATTTTTAGTCAGTTAAATACTCAGCATCTAATCTTCTCTGGTCTTTTAGGCTTCCTCTGGGGCCATCAAGATGTAATATTTAGGCACAAATCAGCCGGTTCTATAGTGTGCAGTCTGTGCAATGCCTGTTGCATGTGAATCCTGATATTTACAATCACTTTGCCTTAAACGCCTAGGTAATACAAAAAATTTGGAGAATATCTGAATCTATCAGTAGCTTCCTTTTCCAAAAATACCATGGGGTTTATTTTTGAGGAGGACGAAATCCCTGCAGAATCAATCCCTGTGATTCCAACACTTCTTCACCTCCCCAAGGAACATGAGACAATAGCAGCCGCTGCATTCTCACAGCGCACAAGAACAGCCAAAACTTTTCACAAGAGGACGAATCAATACCATATTCATAGTGATGCCATGAGCACAGTGAGGGTTTTCTCATTAGAGCCTCTTATTTCTCCCAATTTTATTTGTTACTCCTCATTTTAAGGAAGCTTAGTTGGAGGATGTAGTTCCCTCAAATTTCTAACCATAGACATAATAGTCTATTTCTATCTATTTCCACTTCTTTCCACAAAAACAAACCCTCATGTGGCAACTGGAGACAGGGTTTAGTGGTGGACTTAGAGGGCTTTTACAACCTGAATGATTCTAGGATTCAACATGACTCATGCCTAGAACCCTGTCTGCAAGAATATGGAGGTTTCCTTCAGGTTTGGGGTTTTTTTACCTCTGTACTCCTGTCTCCAACAAAAATCTGAGCAGAACAGTCTATTGCCCTCAAGGCTAAATCCTGTTCCATTGCCTGCTGACAAGTGCAAGATTTTCATTATTATGTAGGAGAACAGAAAACAACCAGTAGAGGTCTTTCTGTGGTCAAAAGTATGAGCTATAAATTGCAGGAGAATGCAAAGAGCGGCTGCTTAATGGAAACTTAAAGCTGTAATAGCTGGTCATACATCTTCTTTCAGCATAACCAGAATTTTGTTGTCACACAAAATTGCACAAATAATTATGACACCATCAAGGCAACTCGCTGTCAGAGTGGGATTGAAAATTTAGTGTTTTTTACTTTTCCGCTCACGTCAGTCATTGATTTTTTTCCTCTCATCAGCTTCTCTCTAGTGACCTATTTATTAGATAAACAAGATTCTTACCCACTAACTTTTTTTTCTTTTAATTACCTCTGATTATTAGAGAACCACTCAATTTCAGTCACCATTTGAGCACTCTCTCAGCTAAAGACTTTGGTTAACTCACTTTTATATTACTGTAATTTGACACACGTCAGAAACATCAATAAAACAAAACCAGGCATCAATACACTTCTGTCTCTTTTGTCATATGCTGTATCCGTGCCCTGTAAAAAGGTGTTGTTCCCTGCAGGGGCTGAAAACTGCTAAGTTGCTGAGATTTAAAGAGGAGGCTCTGTGGTCTGGGAGCGATGTGCTTTCAAATTAGGAATGTTGGTAAACGAGACCTCTGAAGATGTGCAAGGGGTTTCTTAGGTGTTCACAGATTATCAGTCGCCATTAGAAAAAGATTTCAATCCATCTAAAAGTATCTAAATTCACCAGAGAATTCCATCAGAATCCCATTTAAAAGATCCATTCTCTCTTTGAGCCAGCAAAGCTATTACCAAATTTTCAAGCCCGAACTAAAGTCCTGTCTCAGGTGATTTAAACATCTTTATAAGCACCATTCCTAGAAATTAAATATCTAATAGTTTGGATGGTCAAATGAGTTGCAGAAGTCAGAGGCAGGAGTTGTGAGATGTAGAAGATCTATTGAAGGAGTATGAAAGGCTGAGGGGGGTCAAGAGGGTTTGGGGCTATTGGAATAAAGGGCACATTGCAGGAGGGAGAGGTCTGACCATTGTGTCCTGCTTTGCACATTACCTGACCACATGTGTAACTGCAACAGTGTTGGATCAGGGATTTTATACTGTTTATCCTCATGAAAACACCATCTGCATGAGCTGCATCTCAGAGAGGTCCTTCATGCCCTCTGCAGTCCTTGACGCTGGTGATGAGTTACAACCCAGGATGTGGAAGCCTTGGCGAAGTCGTCGTTAAGTTCTCCTCAGGTATCAAACACATCCAGATCCTGGCCATAAACACCACTAATTTAAACTGGCACAGCCCAGGAAATACAACAACAACTATTATTGCTGTTGTTGTTGTTGTTATTCTACCTGGGGTGGATTTCACCTGAGAGCACACTGATGTCTCCCAGTGGTCCTCCTTCAGTGTCTCTGGGCTGTGACATTTTACTCCCATGATCACAAATGAATTAAGAGCCAGCACTGCACACAGGAAATTAAAAGCAAGTCTACTGAGAAGGGATTCCTCTGTGAAATTTTCCTGCCAACACACAACTGCAACCCGAACACTGATAGCACTGGTACACAGCAACACCGTGGCCTGGGTAGATAAACTGAGATTAAATGGAAACAGGTGAGTTGAAGCTAATGGGAGCTGGAGTCCCTACTTAACTGGCAGAGGCCTTCAGCAGTTGGAAGATTCA
This sequence comes from Cephalopterus ornatus, assembly GCA_013396775.1. Lineage (NCBI taxonomy): Eukaryota > Metazoa > Chordata > Aves > Passeriformes > Cotingidae > Cephalopterus > Cephalopterus ornatus. The sequence goes on from VZRE01014875.1 coordinate 51,899, forward strand.
ACTGCAGAACTGATATTGACTCCTTAAAATGAGTACCAGTAATGAAAAATAAAATATATTAAAAAAAAAGTGTACAAGCAATGAGACAGGATAGGAAGCGGGGGCGGAGCAGATGGGGGATATGGTGGAAAGAGACCATCTTGAGCAAGAACAAGCAGTTCTGGGGAAGGGGAATGCTAAATTATACATCTCCAGCTCGTCTGTGATGTCTGATAGATGTTTCCTGGGAGTTATGTAAGACAGTAATTGCTGTTATTTTTTTTTTTTTGTACCACGCTGATTTTTATTAAACCATTCAGCAAATGCTAATTTCAGAGTCGCTTTTCCAATTAGTCACAACACTTCATGGGTATCTCTGCTAGTGAGCAGATTCTTCAACCTTTGCTCCTCCTGAGCAATGTTTTTACACTCCCTCTCCCCCCCCAAATAATGCCTTGTGCTTCTCTGGTCAAAACTGGTAGAATCTGCCCTCGAAATTTTGCCGTATACAAGTAATTTACTTAGTCTTAGGGTCAATGTGAAAAAAGATGGCTCTTATAGATGATACATTTCATTTTAAAAAATAGTAAAATTATCTGTCAATCCAAATGCTAATAGATGAAATAAACGTTTTTGTTATAACCAGGACTTTAAAAAGTACTATGTTTTCAGGGGAAGAGATGTAAGAAATTAGTACTTTCCCACTTCAACTAGTTTAGATGTGGCTGTTACCAATACGCAGATTTCTTCCTAAAAGCTGAAAAAAACCCCTTGGTGATTCTCACTACCCAAAAACCCAATCCCCAACCCTCTTTTCGTCAGATTGCTGAAAGCAAAACTTATTTTAAAAAAAGAACTGCTCAATAGAACATTTTTAAACAGCACTATTAAGTCTGATAACAGCGTGCCATTCAATCTTTTTTTGCAGGTAGATATTGCACAGAAGAATGATGACTTAATTGTCAGAAGGAGAATTTCTGAACTTTTGTATATTTTAATAATTCCTAGTTATTTTAATTAAGCAATGGATATTAATTTTTATTCTACTTTTATGATGCATGATAGCACCGAAATGGCATTTTATGATAATTCAATTTCTGTTGTCTATAAAGTTTGTAATGTAAGAGATCTCTATTTCTATGTTTCTATGTAAAACAGAGGGAATGTTTATGCTTTTTTTTTTCTTTTTTTTTTTTTAAATAATGATGCACCGATGAGAAGTGTTATAGAGGAATCACTGTTCTTCCCCCTGAAGAATTTTCTGTACAGTTGCATTTTAATTAAAAAATATCATAATGATCACTTGCAATTATTCCAGGACAGGATTATTTTCACAAGCACGTTGAATAATGAAATGTCAGGGATTTGAAGTACATCCTCCTTCACAAAATCCCTTAACGTAAGTTCTGGTAGTTTATTATAGGACAAATTTTATGCCTCCATTACCAACTGGCCCAGACTTTTTCCTTGTCACATCACAGCGATGTGGAAGGTGTCCCTGCCCGTGGCAGGGGGTTTGGAAATGGATGGTCCTTAAGATCCCATCCAATCCAAACTATTCTGTGATTCCGTGACGTTTGATGAAGAATGACCTGACACAGAAACTTGTGTTTCTTAGGGACACAAAATCAGGTGTGTGCTGCTCAGCTTTACAGAGATATTGTGAATACATAAACTATGTATCTGCATTATTGATGCACATTTCATGGAAGCCTGCGCATCAAAATGGACAAAGATTTGGAGTTTGGACATTTCCTCCTTCTAATGTTCAAAAAGTTGCAGATGCCTTTTCATAATTAAAATGCTTTGTTCAGTTTTTTCCTCCTTTTTCCTGTTGAAAGCAACAATTCTGAATAATTTTCAAAGTATTTTAATAAGAGAAAGTAATTTATTTTCACAGGGTAACAAAATCTTCTATACCAAGCTTTAATGATAAAATTCCATACAAGAAGTGGTCCAATTTTACACTTATCTGATTTTTCGATACTCAGGACAGACAGAAGCTAATTGTTTGTGTTTCACACCTCAGTCACAGAGCAGGAAGGACAACACTCGCCTAATCAGCTGCCTCTCGACACTCTCATCTTTTAATTAATTGGCCCTTCCTTTACTTATTCTGCCCTAGTCAACTCCAGCTCAAAAAAAACCTCACTTATTAATTTCTTCCTGAACCTTCTAGTGTGAAGATACTATAGAAAACAAGTACTTAATAAATATTAATTAAATTACCCTCCTGGGAGGCAACAATATCTCCTTCCTACCAATGTGCAGCTGAAGCACAAATTGATTAAAATCATACACTAACATGTGCAGCCTAAAACATCTGGAATGGTATTTTTGCAGGGTATTTATTCCTGTATTCTGGGTTTTCCTGAAGAATCAGTGACTTTGGCTGCTACTGCAGGAGCTCAGACTCCTACCAGTCATTAGCTGGGATCTCAAGGTGAGAGACATGGAAGAGAGGGATGCTCAATTAATGACCATTTGTGCAAAGTTCAGTTTAAGTGACTTTCTGGGCATCACAGAAGTCGAAGGCAGAGGTTGAAATCTAATTAAGTCCCTAGAGCTGCATGGAGCTGCCTCTCCACGAGGCAGTGTCCCCTTCCTGCAGTCTTTTTGGCTTGTTGAATATAGCTGCTGACAGAAAGTGAGGATGAAGTCTGACAGACAGCCTTCTCTAAATACAGCCATGATATATCCCCAGAATTCCACCACACACGTGGAATAAGGCAGGATCTTGTGCCGAAAAAAAAAAGAATGTTCTGTGCTTAAGTAATTAAAGATTGTCTCACAGTTTAGGCCAAGCAGGGAACAGAAACTGGGCTGTGCAGGTAGCACATAGTCAGACACCTTAAGTATGAGTGACAGGCTGGTAAATAATAGGTCTGAGAACTGAAACTCTTCAGTCTTAGGAAAGCTCCAGTCTGAGTTTTGCCTAATTCTGCCATTTAAAGAGGGGCTGTTAGCAATGTTTTTTTGTATGCTAGCATCACTGTGTTGTGATTTCCTCCTTGGCAGTCAGTCATCATACTCCATTGCCCTTGGAAATATTGCTGAGCTGACAGGCTTTGGTATCCTTCCACGGTCCCATTTACTTTCTTTGAACAATATTTAATTTGAGAAGTTGTCAGAGTGTGGACACCTATGAGCAAATCATCCTAAACTGCCTTCATCACCAATAGTGAGAAACAGGCATTTCTGAGGGCTCGGTTTGTCTCCCATATTTCATGATTATATGTTAGGATGTAATGAACTGGAGCTCAGCTGTCCCCAGAAGTGTCATCTGTGACTGCAAGATTTACACGTCCCCATTAGTCCAGATGAATGCGTGTTATTTCCAATCTTTGAAAAAATAAATCTGAAAGCAGAGCAGTCCCGTGTGCCCTGCATCCACATCCTTCAAATGAGGAGTGAGGTGGTATTTAAATAAACCAAGTAACTACTGGCACATCAGCCTGAGGCTGGTTCTGAGGAAAATAATGGTTGACACAGGATATAGCAGATTAAGACCTAAAGGAAGATGCTGTAATTCACATTTTCTTTTGAAAGTGATCCTATCAAGCTAATTTGAAATGTTCTTTTATGAAATTGCATATTATTACAGTGCATGGTGTCAGTTTTGCATACTGAGATTGCTACAAGGCATTTTTCATGACATCATACACCATTCAGGTTTAAAAAAAAAATCAGAATAATCTCTAGCTCATAGGAAGATTATTTAACATGTTGAAAACAGCTAGTCAAGAGTCTACCTCTGCACTGAAATGCATCTGTACCTGAAGAATCCTCACTGCAAGGATGTGCTATAACAGAAAGCTGCTCTTGTTGCTGTTACCCATCCTTATCTCTTTATGAGCCAACGTCAGTACCTCTATAAAATCTGTGCTGTGCTGTGTAAACCTACTTTAGAAGCCACCCGAGCTAATGGCACCAGTGGCCTATCGCAATGCTCCCTGCACACGGAGAAGGGAAGGCAGCTCACCCTGTGCAGGGCTCCTGAGACATACACACTGGTCACAGGCAAAGCAGGACCGGGACTTGAGGGTTTGGCTCCAGACAGTGGAGAGAAAACCCAGTCTCCAGGGAGATTGACACTTCTTGCTTACCCAGAGCAAAGCAATACATTTTTCTACCCTCATCAAGTGTCCAAAGAAACACAGCAGAACTGGGGAAGAGTCTGGAGCACCAGGAGCACCTGAGGGAGTTCGGGGGGCACAGCCTGGAGAAAAGGAGGCTCAGAGGGGACCTTCTCACTCTCTGCAACTCCCTGACAGGATGGGGGAGCTCCCAGGGAGCTCTGCTCCCAAGGAACAAGGGACAGGAAAACAACAAGAGGAAAGGGCCTCAGGTTGTGCCAGAGGAGGTTTAGGTTGGATATTGGGGAAAAATTCTTCACAGAAAGGGCTGTCGTTGGAACAGGCTGCCCAGGGAAGTGCTGCAGTCACCATCCCTGGAGGGATGGAGCAGTTGTGTGGACGTGACACCTGGGGACATGGTTTAGTGGTGGGCTTGCCAGCGCTGTGTTAATGGTGAGACTCAATGATTGTAGAGGTCTTTCCCAAGATTCTGTGATTCATACGGGACAGAATAAGTCCAGGTTATTGGTTTTTTTCATCTGGTTCATAAACATACAGCATAAAAAATGTCAGTCTTAAAGGACATACTTGGGCAAAATGGCCAGTGTCCAAAAAAAAAAAAATAAAAAAAATTTGAGTCTTTTAAACGTGTACTGGGCAAGTGTTCCAGTGTGCAGAGCCTGGTGAATCCCGCTTATAACACTGCAAGTGAAGAATGCAGTAAATTAAACCATCATATTGTTAAAATCCTACCAGGTAAGAACTTAAAAGATCTTAAAAAGATTAACTTCTGATGACAGTGTGGCTATTCTGGCTTAAATCAGATGACAATGTCTTTTGTGGAAAAGTCTCTGATTCTCTTCAAAAGAGACCTAGTTGGAACTATATTTTGTTAAATTTCTTTTTCATAGAAAAAGAAAAGGTTCTTTTTTTTTTTTTTCAAAGAAACCTTTGTTTGATTTAAATTTTGACAGCAGGAAGATCAGTTGCTCACTAATCCTTCAATGCCTCAATACAGATTTTTCTTACTGTGAGTGGAAATAGATTTGGCATTTTGGGAAACTATAGTTATTGGATTTTTTCCCTTAAATGAAATGCTTAGAAAATATTTATGAAATAATGTAATAAATATTTTTTCCCTCAAAGTAAATACTGACAGTTTCCTAGCCAAGTCCGCCAGAAAAGGATGCAATTCAAATCAGGTGATATTTTTTAAGTGTTTGTCTTTTCTTACATTTATTTTAAGGTGGAATTTATGGGAGAGAGGGAGGATTTGCTTAAGGATACAGTATCAAAAGAAAGAAGTTTGCTCTCAGTTACAGGAAGATACAGTAGGAAGACATGGAGCACAGAAATCTTTCCAGGCTTGTATATATTCTATAATATATCCAATATACAGCTGGCTCTTAGAATATTATTGCACAATTATTCTTCCTTTCTATGACAAAGGTGTTCATGTGGTGCATCATTTGAATAATATCTTGTCCTCTTTCAGAAAAAATAATATCCAGGCTCTGCCCAATTTGGGACCAGAGGTCCTTAGACAGAGAGCAGAACTGCCCACGGCTGTTTTGTGCTTGCAGTAAAATCATCCTTAACTGTGCTGGAAACGCAGAGTGGCAAGAGGCACTTCAGTTCGTCCTGAAATATTACAAAATACAGAAACCTGACTTCATTTTCTCTACCTATCTGCATTTTCCTCCTACTTGGCATTTAACAGTGTTGATGTCAAGGTGCTCTGTGTTTCAGGAGTTATTCTTAAGTATTCAAACTTTAACACAGATGCATTGGTGACACAGTTCTGTGATTTCCTTCTTAGTTTTATTCTCAGAGGTAGCTCTGTGCCTTGTACTTGTGGCATACTTGTGAGAGTAGGTTTAAATGCCTGCAGCAAGGCTTTTTAGAATAAAATCAGAAATCTTGGTGAAGTGGCAGTGTAATAATAAAAAGATACATGCATGAGAACAGCTGTAGTCAATATTAAACCCTCAGCCATCAAGTATTAATGAAATATGCTCCTGTGCTTGCATAAGAATGCTTTTCAGGATTTTATTATTCAGAATTCTTTGTAAGACTTCATCAAATAAATATGGCTACCTATAGTTTGATACCTTAGAAGCTCACCAAAAACTTTGGGTTGATTGCTGTTTGGGTATTTTTTTAGCTTATCTGCACTCAGTGATTCAAACTGCTGCTAAAATCACAGCTGTCTAAACACGGCACCATATTAAAGGAATCATCAAATCATAGAATGGTTTAATTTGGAAGAGACCTTAAAGACCATCCAGTTCCAAACCCCTGCCATGGGCAGAGACACCTTCCACTAGACCAGGTTGCTCCACGACCCATGAAAACTGGGCAGGAACACTTCCAGGGATAGGGCAGCCACAGCTTCTCTGGGAAACCTGTGTCTCACCACCTTCACAGTCAAGATTTTCTACCTGATGCCTAATATAAACATACCCTATTTCAGCTTAAGGCCATTTCCCCTTGCCCTGTCACTCCAGGCCCTTGTCCAAAGTCCCTCTCCAGCTCTCTTGGAGACCCTTTAGATACTGAGAGGGGCCAAAAGGTCTCCCCAGAAACTTCTTTTCCCCATTCTGCTGCTACTTGCACAAAACTGTACAGATTAATCTGGGCCAGAAGCTGCAGTAGTCCAATTACGTATCATTTTTTAATGGAGAGGAGCACAACAACAGGCCTAAATCATTTCTCAAGTGGTTTTACACATGGAGAATTCCAAAGGCATAAGACTCATGGAGGTGGTGATCTCTTTAAAGAGCTTCATTGAATATCTTGCCAGTAAAAAAGGCAGAGCAAACATTTTGAACATGCTCTGTGTGCCAGGGATCCCTGCCATGGTGCAAAACAGACCTTCAGCTACTCCCACCCAACAGCTTCCCACCCCCTTATTCCAGTGCCTCGTTGGCTTCTTGTATAATGTGTATTAGTCACCAGGTTACTTAAACTTGTAGCACAGCCAAGTTCCAGTGGCCAGGCATTCCCGGAGTTGCCTGTGAAGGATGCTAAAGGAAAATCTGGGCTAGCATTTTAAATTTTATACCAAAAAATAAACAACACCCCCCCCCCNNNNAAAAAACCACCCCCCCCCCCCAAAAAAAAAAAAACAAACCAAGAAAAAACCCATTAAAACTCCAACAGGATTCCCAAAAGGTAATGAGCTGCCATTGATTGACATCAAATTGGTTGAAGTAAAGAAAGAAACATTTCCTGCTTTAAAATAAAGCAAAACAGATAAACAAACAAAAAACCAGTGTGGAAAGGATGTCCTTGCTCGTGCAAGTTTAAATCGCGGTCAAATTACTACTGTCAGAGAACACAGATGTATAAGATCTTTATTCAATATCAGCATACTGTAAGCTAAGCTAACTTATGACTGAAGGGTCATTTTGGCAAAATGATTATAATCAATTTATGCTGAAGAGAGGGTATTTTGAATTTTCTTCTGTTTAATTTGTGTACATAAGTGACATAAAGTCACTTTAATGTTACTGCACAGGACAAGGATCCACAGTTATGAAGCTTTTGTATTACAAAATGATTCACGGTTTCTTAACAGAACCTCAGGCAAAGATAATTAGAATAAAGGATGTTTGTGACAATTTCAAATAAGATTATATTAATCTCCTGATAAAATTCTTCACAAGGGGCGGCAGCATTGGTGACTTGACTCATTGCTTTAGTATTACCCGTATTTTACTGGCATCTAATCTGCCAATATATAGATTTTAATATAGAATTAATTGTGGATAGAAAATTTTACATGGCATGTTTCTGAAGTTCCTATTCACTGAAATATATTTATGACTTCAGAAGTGAGGCTTTTGCCATTTCTTGACCACTTACTGTCAAATTTAAATTGGTTTCTGGAGCTTCCTCAGGGAGAGAGCTTGTGCGCTCAAGTGGCCTCATAGAGACACAGTGTCAGATCATGCAGGTTAATGAGACAGGCAGACAGAAGTGAGAATAAAAGCAGAGCAAATGGGTTAAAAAATCTTTGCTGAGTTTCCTGGTATTACCCACGGGCTGCTCCTGGTCCCCAGCCTGCTCAGCCAGCCCTAAGGCTCTGCAGTCACTGATTTATCCTGAACACAGACCAGGCAGCAGGAAAAACTTCCACACCACACTTGACCACAAAAATCAACCCCAGACACCTCCATTAAGCAGAGAAATTCTGAGTATTTTGAAGAGATCAGATAAACTCAGTTCCCACCCCTACTTTTCAGTGATGGTCTGGTTTTCTTCGCCACCTCCACCATCAGTTCCCACGTCTGCCAGACTTCTGTTTATTTTTTAAGCGATCTGACATTTCAGGAAAGATTAGTTATACCTCCAAACGCAACCTAACCCAAATAATTATGCTAAATGTCCAAATACTGTCTTTTATGCCCTACTTTCAGTAAGCAACCCAAACAATTTAATGTTATCCAGCAGACATGCTTCTGTACCGTGGACTGCAAGCAAGTTTTGAGTCTTACAAAGGCAGCAGCCTAAAAATGGAAGCGATCGAGGGACTGTAACAAACATACCAGCACTTCAGGGTCTATCCGTGCCTGTGAGAGATTTAAAGCCTAGAAAAAAGAGATTTCCAGGCAAAGGAAGCTCTTGCTAAGAGGGCAAATGTTGAGTAGTTGCTTCTCACAGTAACAGTTGAGCCACGCAAGGCACAATTCCAGTTCAGAGGACACGCATGTCCCTGTCACATAAAACGTGGAAATTAACCTGTCTCATCAAAGTCAGCTTAGAGAATTTACACCTTGACAAGAGAGTAACCATGTGGGGAAAAAAAAAATAAACTCCAACTCCCAAATAACCCAACAGAGGCAAAGTTAGGGAAACAGTCGAGTTTCAAATTTGAAGTAGCTGGGAAGAGAAGGGGGTCTCAAAAGTGTAAGAAATTGCTGCAGAGAAACAGTAGACTCCTTTCTTCCTACTTTATGTTGCTGGTACAGTGTGGAGACGCTTATGTATGTTCTTGGGGTATCCCAGCCAAGTTCCTCTCAGCACCTCAGCAGCAAACCGGACAAGGTGGTTTAGCAAAGAGGGTCTCAGGTCACCGCTGAGTGCATCCTAACAGGGTAATACAGAGACAGCTCAAGGTAATCACCACAGAGTGAGTAATACAGAGAGAACATTTTTCTTCTGACAAATAATGCTTTGAAGGTGGCCTGGAGTGGCTCTGCTTTGGATAATCCTAATTCACATACCGGCAACACAGAGCACAAGCTCACCCTTCAACACCTGGGGAAGAGACTCTCCAGCCAGTTTGGGGCAGGCAAAGAAATCCTGGGGAAAGTGGTGGGGAGAAGTAGATGCTCCTTGAAGAAAGGGGAAATCAGTCTCCAGAACAGGGCCAGAAGAAAGGGAGGAGACAAAGGAGGGAGCACACAATTCAAGAGAAGGGCATCTCTGTGGTGCAGGTTGCAGATGTGCAGTCCAGGCACTGAAGCAGACAGGAAAGGAGTTTCTTTGAGGATGATTTCCAGTGAGAAAACCAACTACTGATGGAAACTAAGCCTGAATTCAAGCAACCAGCTGCAATAGTGCAGTGGACAAAGGTAGTTGTTTATATTGCTTTTTTTTTTAAATGACTATCCTGTTTACTCAAGACATTTTTGCATTTTACTTAATAAATGCTATGGCAGATGTTCTAATGAATCTTGATTTTTACAGTTATTTTAACCTCCTTGTAAATGATGATTGTAGAGGAAAGTCATATCTTTTCTATGCTGAAACCCTAAATAACTTGGGCTTTTTTTCAGCCATTGCAAAATACTGGTTATCAGGGTTTTACTTGCATAGAATATGGCTGTGGTGTAGTTATACTTGTTCTGGTTTCAGATGCAGCTCAGACACAGCCAGTTTGGTTATCTCCAAGTCATGTTCTGTGGCACAAAACAGATACCATCTTGGAAAACAACCCAGACAACACAGAGAAACAAGGCCTGGACCCACATGAATAGCGTAAGATGAAGATCCAAGAGAATTTTGAAACCGTTGAAAGCTTTGTGCTATAGATGCACTTGGTCCAAGCTTTCTCTTGCAGAAATGTGAGATAAAGGATGAAGCTGTTCGATATTTCCTCCATCTCAGGCTGCTGAGAAAGCTTCCTAATGCTATTGCAGTGGGGAATTGTAAGATGCCCACCCAATTAGGTTAATGTAAAGAATGATGCTTCCTCCTGAACACAAAATGCTGAGGAGGAGGGGAAAAAATAGTCAAGTGGTTATAATTGAGACACAGTTAGAGAATTTTAAACTCAAAAAATCATCAGTAATCAAGTATTTCTTTCAGAAAGAACAGAGCCTTCAGTAGCTTGACTGCAAACCTAAAATCCCACGGCTTCGGGAGGAGCGAGAAGAACCTGAAAGCAAAACATTAAAAAGCAAGGTGCTCCGTACGATTGAATTAATAATGTAGAAAAGACTCCCTCAGTAAGAAACACCAATCCTGAAAGGAAAAATAAAACTTCTCTGCAATCCAAAAATACTTCGTCAATAATAAATGCAATGTGCTCTTGAGTGAGTTCCGGTATCTCATTTTTTCCCCGTAGAAATGCTGTGAATGCAGGTTACCCACCACAGGTAGCACGAGGGATATATTCTGCTTCTCAGCGCTGCCTGACGATCTCACTACGAGCCTCTGAAGCCTCATCATCACCTTTGGGCCCCCAGATCAAATGGTTTCGTGGGAATCTCTCCCTTGCCAATATCCACACCGTGACCACATCCTCTCAGAGAGGAACCACTTTACAGTCAGCCAAACAGCTTTTACCAGGAGAGCCTCAGGGGAAGCAATTAAATTTAATGGGAGGCGTAACTCCTAAATAAATGCATCTCTTAGCCAGGGCATGGGGAAGCAAGGGTCAGCTTGCCCTCTGCAGCATGCAGGATACTCTGACATTCCCACATCAACTTCAGCATTTCCATTTCTTTTTTCAAGTTTAATTTATCTCCTCATTTCCTAATGAGCTGCACTAAAGCAATAAGCCTTGATGAGAAGGGCATTCTCAGGAGACAACTTAGTCTGCCCAACACATGATGCTCCACAGGTCAATTATAAGGTCAATTAATAAACCATATTCTCAGTCAGGCATTTTCTGGGAGTAAAACCAGTATAAATTAACAGTCTTTGGAGTTGCCCTAGTAATTTTCTTTTCTTTTTTTTTTTTTCCCCCTCTTTTTTTCCTAAATCTGAAAAGCATCTGAGAAGGAGATTAAGAAAAATAAAAAAGGAGGAATTTAATTTTTCTTCCCATTTCTTCACATCTTCATTAAATAAAGGCAGAAGTTTCTGAAATGGAGACAAATATTAGTCTTTTACAGTTATATTTGAGCCTGAGAGCAGCTTTCTGCTTTACCTTTCTGGAGCTGGGGGAAAAAACTTAAAAGATCCTTGTGACTATTTATGCACAACTAGATGATGTGGGGACATGAGTCAGGGCAACTTTTCTCAGTCTAATTTATATGTTCACCTAGATTCAGCCTGGCCAATACAACTCCTAAAGCAACAGTCTTTATCCATACAGTCAGTTTACATGCACCATCTAATTTCAGACTTAGACTTGAAAATTCCCCATAATCCATAAAATTTGTATCTGGAAAATATAACATGGTTTCATTGTGAAAAATGGTGACCAGGGAGTGTAGCCCTTTGAGGAGGGGAGTTACAGTTGTGTATTTGGTTTATGGTATAATATTGGTAGATTTGATATCTGGAAGGATCCAGAGACAACTAAATATGTATCAGGGTGGTTTTTTGGTTTTATTTTGTTTTTCCTTTTTTAATCTTTTTGAGTAGTTTTAATTGACTTGTGCACTACAGGAAAAGAGCCAGATAATTTTTTCTTTGAGATTCTTAGAAATCACACAAAATAAATAAAAATTAGCCAAGGAAGCTGATGGTGATAAAGTTGGATGCAGTAGCAACGTATGTCTGAAAATCCAACCCACAACGGTACAAACAATATTTTTACTGATGAAATATGTTTAACGAATTAACACAGATTACTGGTTTACATGTGAGTATCTGTGTGGGTGTAGAATTAGACTAAATCAGTTTTATTTTTCTTACCATCAGCCTCGTTATGGGTGTTCAGTGAGAGTCTCCATTATCTGCCTCTCATGCAGGTGATACAGCAGCCAAAGGTTTAAGTCTCTATCAGTTTGAGAATTTATATAAAACCTTTGTAGACTTTTTTTTCTTTTTTTTTTCTCTTTTTTTTCTTCTTTAATATACAGAGTATATTTACACAAAGTGGGATGGAGAACACTGCATCAGCCTGGGTAAGCACAATGTGCTCATCTGACTGTAATATCACCATGAAAACTCCTTAGGATGATGAAAAGGAGTGGAGAGAGACACTGAAGGTTGATTAAAACCTCGTGTTTCCTACATTCTTTTTAGGCTCTATTAAAATTTAAATGCTAAAAGCTCCATACACCTTTACATCTCTTTAAAATTTAACATCAAATAATCTGCATTCATGTAAATACTTTTCAAAAGTTTTTTTAATCTATTTCATCACTTACTTCCAAGGAATTAGGCAGAGAAGTTCGAGATGACTATACCTGACCGTGTCCTATTTTATTTCAGGATTTGGGGTTTTTTTAGGCTTCACTCCAGAGTGTCTTTTCAGAGACGCCAGTGCAAAATGCTTTTTCTCCTCCTCCTCCCGAAAGATACTAATTTGAAAATTTTCAAGGTACGAAGTGCAATGGCTTTCACACAAATGCTGTCATAGAGATACAGACTGTAAACCCCTTTCCAGGACTCTTTCAGAAGTAAAGAATTTTTGAAAAGGATTCATTTGTGCAAAAATCAAATACCAGCCCTAGAATTTTGACAGGTGAAACAGTCATCCAGGTCCCATTCAATCATGAGACTCTCCACTGATCATGCTGTTTCTAGCTTTTTCATGTTGAAGTGATTAAAGTTTACCCATAAAAAGAAAGAATAGGTAGAAATGGAGCAGTCAAAGCAGGGAAGAAAATTATAAAGAAATAAAGACAGAGAAAAGCAACCTGCAAGGTCTTATCCAATATAGATTTTATGACTCCAGAAAATACTTACAATTTATGAACTTATATCACTCCTTCCCATAGATATTTCTTCCATATTGTGCCCAAGCAAAATATGAGCTGAGATGTAAATTGGGTTTTTTCCCACTTAATCATTTGGTAAGTCATGGTTATAGGTAAAGGAAAAATAAAGATTATTTCTATGAGCAATAGAAGCACTTGAAGATGCAAACAGTGAGAAAAGCTAAAATCTCTTCCTATGGAATGGTGACTAATGTTCAATGTACAATACAGCTGATGTGTAAGATAGCTGCAGCACACCCTACCACCTCAGGCAGGGAATGTTTCCACTAATCCACACAAAAATAAATCTTTAAACTGCTCCCAGTGACAGGGATCTCCCACAGTGTGAGATCCATCTACTGTGATTTTTGAGATACCACTGCCAGTGAAGAGGGATCATAAATGTCCCCTCACATCCCCAAACTTGCACACTTGTGTGAGCACCGAAATCAGCTGAGATCAGGGCACTAGGGAAGGCTGGAGGAGCTTTTCTTCACAGGGCAAATAAATGACTCACTGAAATACCAGAGAGATTTTTCTGAGCCCTTATCTGTGCACACTGCAGATTTACAGCACTGTCTTAAGGAACAAATGAACCCTAGGTGCACGCAGGCTTCACATACCTCTATGACAAAGTCTAGTGATCTTAATTTATGCCACAATTACGGGCCAAATAATGGATCTTCCTTATGGTCTCAGTTGTAGACCAGGGCCTAATTAATAATGAAAATTGTATATGACAACTAGCAAGGTCTCTGCGAGCTCCTGCGGGTCCCAGACGCGGGGCTGTGGAACACTGAGTGATGTTGGGCACTAACGCTGCTGGCAAGGTAATGAAAACAAGGAGCCTGTGGTTTAACTGAGCCAGGCTGGACTTCTGCACCAGACAAAGAAAACTCAAACACAAACCTACCAAAAAAAGCCCCCAAACCCCTAGATATATATCTGGATTCATATATATGTAGACATAGAAACATTTAGGTTGGAAAAGCCCTCTGAGATCATCGAGTCCAACCAATAACCCCGCACTGCCAATGCCGTGTGCCACATCTAAATGTTTTTTGAAAACTTCCAGGGACGGTGAATCCACCATTGCCCTGGGCAGCCCGTTCCAATGCCTGACAATCACTTCTGTGAAGAAATGTTCCCAATATCCAATATAAACCTCACCTGGTGCAACTTGAGGCCATTTCCTCTCATCCTGTCCCTGGAGCAGAGCCCGACACTCCCCCGCCCCGGCTCCCCCCTCCTGTCAGGGAGTTGCAGAGCCAGAAGGTCCCCCCTGAGCCTCCTTTTCTCCAGGCTGAGCCCCCCCAGCTCCCTCAGCCGCTCCTGCTGCTCCAGCCCCTTCCCAGCTCCGTTCCCTTCCCTGGACTCACTCCAGCCCCTCACTGTCCTTTTTGGGAAATGTGAGCCTCTATTGAGGGGCCCCATATACATGCATATAAACATAAGTATACATATTTATATATTTGAAAATTCAGGCACTGGGATCTTCAGAGATCTTAAAAAGCTCAGGGCAGCCCATCCAGAAGGTCTTGTGACATCCCTGTGATATTCCACCTAAATAAAGGCAACGCCTGCTTCCTGGGGAGTAGATTGGTACACGGTAGATTTTTGGCCATGTCTGTGTCTCCTGGAAATTTTTTTGTGTGCATGCAGGCACACATGAAGCACACATAATTACAAATGGACACACTTAAAGAAAAATATTAAAATAGTTTATGAGAAATTAGGATTTAAAAATGGATTTTTGTTTCCATTTACCCTCCTGTTAGCAGCCAAACCTATGGTTCAGTGAGGAGATAGAGCCATTAAGATAACTTAATATGACCTCTTGGAAATGCAAGCCAAAGAACCTTTTTTTAATAATTTCTGCATGAAATATTTCAGGAAAATAATAGATCAACCACATCCTTGTAGCAAAGTCGTTACCTCTGAATATTCTAAGAGGCTTTGGAAACATTATTTCTCTTTCTTCCTTGTGTTTAATTTTTAGTGAGCTGAGATAAAGCAGGTAAGTATAAACACTTCACATCCTGCAATGATTCAGCTTTTTTCAAGGCCATTATTATGCAGGAGTTACCAAACAACACTGGAACTTTGAAATTTTATCCAAAGGGAGAGGATAACATTGGGTAAAAGCTACTCACCTATGACATCTCACCTAGCAATATCAAAAGAAGGAAACATTTCTCAAGTAATTAAATATTTATCCCTTTAAAGGTATAACTAGAGCACGAAAATACATTTCTACCTCCCACAGCTTTTATCAAGCTGTCAAGCTCTCCATAACTTGGTGTTAACTGAGTCATAAAGGGAAAAATATCTAAAGCAGGAGAAATGTGTGAACCCTTGCCTGAGGATGCGCTTGGTCATTCAGTGAGAAAACGGAAAAATTCTTGGTATTCCTGCTCTCTGCAGGTGCAACTCAGCAACAAACTGGGTGTGTGCTTAACTTCCAAATAGATGCCCGAGTTCTCTGCTAAGAAGATGAGGGATAATGGGCCTGCCTTTGTGGATACGGCTTCAGACATGACTTTTCACTTCTGGACAAACTACTCGTAAGGTTCCAACCACAAAAAAAAAAAAAATACTTTTTATCTATTCCAGCTTGTTTTGTTTTTTTTCTCCACACACATATTCATTGTCTTACAAAATAACTGAACCACGAACTCTGGTCTAAAAGGTTGTTTGGTAGCATATTTATACAACGGATGAAAGGAGATACGTTGCCTTATTTCCATTGTAAGCCTTTCATTTAGATTCATACCAATGGGTTCATTTAAAAAAACAAACCTACTATTCAGTTTTTCCTTGAAAATCCCATTAAAAATCCCATTTTTAGATGCAGAAATGTAATTTTTAAGCCTAAAAATGTACATCCTCTGTATTAAATTCGAGTATCCCAGAGACACTGGAACCCTGCTTTGGCCAGCTTTCATGTGGAGTTACAAAACAAAGTGTGAGATATAAAAATATTCCCCCCCCCCCAGTATTTTTATCTTTGTGAGATTGTTTCCCACTGCATTTCCACACTTTGGTCCACTTCTTTTTAAAATGTAGAAGAACTGAGCTATTGATTGGTATTTCACACTCCAAGGGCACAGTAGCAGGAAAATACTGGATCAAAGTGAATCTCTGCAGAGATGTGTCCCCTGTTTCCTTATTATCAAAGCATTTGTTCAACTCCAAACATTTGAAAACTATCATTTATTTGCAGCCAGGCATTTAAACTCATGTATAAGTTTAATGATGTAATTGAGATCACTGGGGATTGAGGATAAAAAAGTGTTACGTCTGAGAAATATATTGTTATTTTACTACACTCAGTTTTCATTTCTTTGCCTCATCCAAACCCTCTGATTCTCTGTAGTAATATGTCTTGCTCAGTAGTTCCTCGACTACTGGCTTCTTGACCAAAAATATATATTCAGCTACTTCAACTCTTCAATTTCGGATTCTTAATTTAATAAATAAACCAATAAGGAAAAAATAATATTTGGGAAATTATTTTGAAAGCTATCTAAAAGTTCTCAGTCTTTCTGTTTTCTCTGACTTCTTAATTCAGGAAGTGGCTCCTGTTCTTGCTGAAGAACCGTATTATAAACTGAAATGTTTTCACTGCCATTTTCCCACATTTTATTAAAATAGGAAGTAAGCCAAATCCTTTTCTCTAACCCTTTTCTCCTTATGGCCCACAGGTCAAAAGATACAGGCATTTCTGGGACTTCAGTAACTTGGGCATCTAATTTCTCATAGAAAAGAAAGAATTCCTGGCGTATGAATAAAAAGAAGAGTGACTGCAGCATTTAAGACCACACTAGAAACTGTCCCTACTTCAGGGAGGCCTCTCTGACCTTCATGCTGATCTTCAAAACAGTCATTTGCTGTACATTTATTTTCTGGAAGCACATAATTATTTAAAAGCAACTAAATTCCGTCATCAAGAAGTATATGCACGTGTAATTGCTTCTCTTGCATTGCAGGTACAATTTGAAGAGAAAATTTTCAAGGTTGTAAGTGTACAGGAATATATATCTAACACCCATAAATTCTGGTTGTGAACTAAACCGACAGTCACGAGAAAGGTGCAGCTTTCTGAGTGAAGGTTGTGGGGGTCCAGCTGATGATCCGAGCTCCCTGACTTTAATGGAGGACTGGCTCTAGAGAACATTTCCAAAATCCACACAAAACACTGTTTATGCCTACACTTCATACTGCACTTAAACGTCTTCTAGATTCCAAAAGGTCTGCAGGATTTCAAGATGGAAAGTGTGTGGGATGAATTCTTGATGGGTGTAGTCAATGGAATTATCACTGTGGTGACCACGGCATTGTGAAAATGAATTCCACAATTTTCTTATTTTCAGAAGAAAAAGATTTTTTTTTTAAATATAGGACTTGCTGTTTGATAGTTCACTGTGTCATCCTGAATTTTTGAGTTATAAATACCAGTGATTACTTTTTGCTTATTTAGTAATTTCGTAGAACCACAGAATGGTTTGGGTAGGAAGGGACCTTAAAGATCATCTAGTTCAAAACTGAAAATACTTACCTCATTCAGTCTCTCCTTACATCAAAGCAAATCCAGACTTTGTAATGCTCATGTTTCCATGTAGTTTTCCATCCTACACCACCACTTGTTTCAAGTGAGTTGATAAAATCTCCATGAAGTAGTCAAACACAGTACCACCCAATATTTTCCTTTCTCTCTCTATCAAACCTCTTCTCATCAATCTTAACATTCTATTGGCTTTACTACACGAGCTGAGCACTGAAGTGGTATGTTCTGGTTGTTTTTTTGTTCTTGTTGCACTATTTTTCATGCATTAGCACCAAATTTCAAAAAGCAAATAATCCTTCCTAAAGTAGGACCCCTTAATTCACCCAAACTAAGTTGCCCAATATCGTTCTGGATTTTACCCTCATGAACTATTTTTCCTCAGCATTTTACAGACGCTATTTTGACTGTGTGACTGATACAGGATTCTTTCTATTACAGCCTTTCTCAGCCTTAATCAGTGGAAACTCTACATGTTCGTAGATGACATTTGTCTACATGCTTTCCTCTAAACATTTCTAAGTTTGAGATGCCTTTTACAGCAACAATATCATTTTAAAGCAACCATTCAGTTAATCCATCACAGTTTTGGAGGAAAACCCTTACGAAGAAGTGCTAGTACTTTTACTTGCAGCAAATTTCCTGTTTTCTTTCTTTCATGCAGCACATCGGGCTGGTTTTGTCTGTAATTTACTTTTTTTTCCCTTTAAAATCTGCATCTATCTTTCATCTCCGTAATTTCATTTGTAGAGATCCCAGTTACTTCTAGGGAGTTTACTGGTACCACAAGTAATGTCAGTCTACGTCAAACTAAAGGGCAATATAAGGAAAGCTCTTCAAAGACTTCCCCACATCTTCTAATATATTTGGGTCATGTCTACACTCTCCAGCTCTGACTGGGGAACCGTTTTTATCCCACAGTACAACTAAACAAAGCAAAAATAGTAATTTCCTAAAAGGCCCCAGAGAGTGTGTTTCTTTACATAGACCGTGTAGGAGGGCAATAGAACAAAATTTGGTACTTTGCTATTCTGGGGAATAATCAGCGTATCTGAGACAAGCACCCAAAAAATCTCTAAAAAACTCTGCAAGGGTTACTTGTGGTTTATCACAGTGTTTCAAACCCCTTGTGAGGTCATGAATGTTCCCTTAAGTTGCTATTATTTTATTATATGAAAAATAAACAGACGCTCATTGTTTTTCTTTTATACATGCAAAGATTTTTTTTGAAAACAATAATACCATCTCTGTAGTTGAGCCAACTGTTGGTGTTAAAAGGGAATAGAAGTAGATATTTGCACAATGGATTTTATATAGGTCTATAAACTGTGGCGCAGTAAATGATTTTCAGGGTTCTGAAGCGCCAATACAAGCTTAATAAACTGAACTATCTTTATGCTGGTTCTGAGGTGTTCTAGTAAAACAAGTAATTTCATCACACATCACACATCTGTCTCATATGTATCAAGGCTTAAATGTGTCTCTGATTTAAACTTTGGTTTTGACCCACTGACTATGGCTGGCTTATTCTGGTTATAAAAAAAATGAGAAAATTCACACAAAAAAAAAAAAACTAATCACTGCACACATCAAATGTGCTGCCGGAGATATCTGTGCATTAAAGGAGACGAGTCATATTGAGGATTCCAAGGTTAAATGAGTTTATTGAGTTAGTGGTTACAATGGTATGTCAGATACCTGTAATCCAAGCTACACCTACATATTTGCCTCTAAATTCTCACACTGTCAGTTTCCGTGTCTCTAAACATTCCATCACCAGGTCTTCTATTACTAATATTATAATAATCAGAATAATAATCATGATATAAAAGGCAATGTCAATCACCATATTGTGCTTCATACTCCACCATAAGGAATTCAATTGGCAAAAGTAAACCTCTGGTCATATTAATGGGATTAATCGAAATGTGAGCAATCATAACACTACTAGAATATAAAGAACAAAATCTGGTTGAAAAGAAGCACTTTTAAGATGAATTAGTTTGAATCTGTTTTAAAAATTCACATACTATAATGAAGATGACTTAAAAGTTATATCATTTAATTATTGGGCCACACATTGAAGCATATTGGCTAGTACATTTTTGCACTGCAACAGAAGCAATACAAGCTTTATGGTCTACCATTACAACTCCATTTTTTTTTTTTTCACTTAATATACCTGCCAACCTAATGTTTCTTGCATGCACTAAAAATTTCGGGGTTTAGACTTGAATTTTTTTATTTAATCCACATGTACCCCCACGATGCAAATTCTTTGGCCGATTCAATGCTATAGTTTAGTTTAAAAAGGAAGCTTGGAGTAAGTCCATTTAACATCAGAGGGCAACGCCCTAAATTCTGGCATTGCAGAAGGTTAGTAACTTTATGAATAGGGTCTCAGGTCGCATGCAAATTGTCCCTGCTTCCCCCCACCCCATGCCAGACGCACACAAGTCGGCAGGTATGCATACAAAAAGAATATAAAACCGTCCTGGTAAAGCTTAGTGGTTTAGAACGAATCCATAGCTTTAAATTCACTTAAGGCCTGTACAGGGGAAATATGTTTCTTCTGGGACCCTCTTCTCACTCTTGTCTGATATTCTTCTGGTTTTTCTCTCTTTACTAGAGGTTTCTTCTCAGGGGCCTTCATCTTCCAAGATACAACTGGTGAGTTCACTGCAGCAGTACCATAGACCTTCTGATATTTAGTAGAAGCCACATAAGATGCTTTCACTGTAAGGACCACAGCGTTCATCAGATTTTTAGCTGCCTGGATGAGAGAAGTGGCACTGTCCAGCTACAAACAGAAAAGAAAATGAAATATAGCAAGGTTACTCCAAAATAAAATAAAGCAAGGTTTATGCCACGACTGAATCACTGGACCATTTCCTGACTGAAGTCCGGATCCTCCCAGATCTTATTAAAGATGAAACAAATACTCTCCCTCAGGATTAGCTTGTTGTGCCCAACACAACGTGCACTGAACAGTAAAGGTAAGACTGTGGTACTTCACATTACATTTTTTTTGATAATTCAAAGGAAAAAACCTTGCACTGTTTTTTTTTTCCCTTGTTGTTGATTCTTTTTCTATGGTTGAAGAAGTTGCCTTTTTTTTTTTTCACAAAAAAATGTTACTTCTCACTTAAACCCTTAAAAATTTACTGTTACATGTCAGAAACCTCAAAACAGGTCAACAGGGATTTTTCCCAAGTGTTCTGGTTTGTTCTATTTATTCCTATTAAGCCCAGGATAACCCTCCCAATGATGTCTGTGGGAATAGCATGAGGCCAGTGCTGAGCTTGTTAGAGAATCCCATCTGAAAAGATGAAAGGAGGTTCTGAAACCCCTACAGGAATAAAAAGATGAAACGGTTAACCACAGGTTTTTGCAGCTCCTGTAACATGCGAGTGACTTATGGCGACAAGGAATCTCACTTTATGATTACCAGGCTTTTTGTACTTATACCTTTGTGCTTCTCCCATGCACCAGTCTGCCTGAGGTTCCCGGGTCCTCGGGATGTAAGAGCCCTTAAGAACTTGTTGAACTTCAAAACACTGGGACTTCCAGTCAGGCAGCTTCCATCATACACTGAAATGAAGTACATACCCCTGGCCAACATTTTCAAAAGGATTTTAAGCACTGAACGGGACTTCCAAGGCAACTTCTCAACGTCCCACAACGTGAATTAGGTACTTGCCAAATCCAAGTGGATGTCCTCAAAGTAGTAGGTCCTGAAAATACGCTCTTAAGTACTGCAGCAACCCAGGTTACTACTTTATGATGTTCAATTATCCCTTTCCTAAAATACTGAAAGAGTGGGATACACTTTTTTGTGGTAAAGCCTTTCAGTTACGTACCATAACATACCAGTTATATACCTTTCAGTTATACCATGGAAACTGCCTCAATTATTTATAAGTCTTTCCCAGACTGTAGGAATTATTTTGCATGTAATATTATTTTAGCTCTTTAAGTCCACCCCACATGTTCAGTAAGTTTTTAGCTATTTTTAATAAGCGTAAATGGCCTGTGTCACTCCAAACCTTTCCTGCTCCCTATTTTGGGAGCATAGGATTCTGTAACATAAATGCCAAGCAAGGTAAGCAGGATAAACAGTCATAAGGAAATAACAAAAACCATACTATACTTCACCTCAAGTATTTTGAATCATTAACGGAAGAGTTCAGGAGAATCTCCTTCTGAAGTGTCAGTGACTGATGTGAACAGGAACAGACCCTACAGAAAACCTGTGTCTGGAACCACATTAATCTACACTTACCTGTTCTTTTTTTATTTCCTCATTATGATTCATTAAATACATAAATAGCTACATAAAGTGAGGTGAAAAACAAAAAAGGCATTTTAATGATATTCACGTACTCGGTGCCATTTCCTGAAATGCACAGTTAATTGCCTGCCCCCAGTAAATATTTTTCCTCAGGACTAATTTGTATTTCTGTTAGTAAAAGAAACGAAGTTAAAAGATGGAAAATTACATTACATGGCAGAAACACGACCGTTCAAGAGGGAGTAATGAAATATAATCCAGTACAGTGTTATTCTATAACCACACTACTGTATGATTTATAAGGCAATCCGTATGTTTGTTGGCAAATAACAGATCATACTCTATTAAATTAGGATATTCTAATTTACTGCAGAGATCTACAATCAAGCATTATTCATTGTTAAATGACTCTTTCTGAAACACTGGTGAATTGATATTGAATATAAAGTGATACCGTCAAATAGTATTTACTTCATAATCAGTGTGAATAAACTGCTTGGATTGAGCCCATATTGCACATTCCTGAATGAACTCTAGTTGTTGAAGGTTTCCAATAGCTTCACATTTTCCATCCTGAAAAGAACTGTGGTAGCTGTTTCACATGCATTAGGGAACAGAATGATTAAAAGGAAGCATTTTAAAATGAGGGGACACACAAATTAGATGCTTAAACCTATACACAAGGTTCAATCTTTGAACACATTAGTAATTTTATGAACTATATTGATAAGAGTGAGCAGAAGCTTGTACTTCTTCAAGATCAAATGCAGACTGCAATGACACCTTTTAGGAAACCACATTATTTGGATGCCATTTTAATCACCTTTAGTTTCAATCTGCTGTTGTAGTAGATATGAGCTCCCTGTTTTCACCATTATCAATCACATTTTAAGATACAGACACTTAGTCTGTGACCTTAATATCCATTTATATCGTAAAACGCTTTCAAGTCTTGGAATCAGAAAAGAGACATAAAACCCCCATCACAGAATTAGGCCATGAGTGTTCTCTAAAATCTGCTGTTAGCCATCCCATGCATCCAATTTGGCCACCTAAGCACTTCAAGTGATCTTCTTATGCCTCCAGCTCCTTGCTTGTCTTATGGCTCAGTAAAGAAGAATTAAACTGAATGAACACCATTCCAATTAACATTTAGATCTTACTACAGCACTCCAGTGTTCCTTCAGCTTTAAGCTCTCCTTTGCCATCAGCAGAGCTGCACTGGCATAAAGCTGGAATGAGGTAGCAGTGAATCAAGCCCTTAGTGCGTTAATTCCTTACAAAATCTGGGCAAAGAAACATATGCACTTTTCCAAAAGGATAATGTTAATAATAAAAACATAAGAAGGAAAATTAACATTTAGAATAAAAGTACCACTAGGAAACTATTGCACTGTACAGAAGGCAACCTTCACTCCCTAACAATGCCCAGAGAATTATGGATATAATGGTGGATTTTGGTCCTAACAGCTAACAGAGCCTTTGACTTGATACACAAAGTAATAGTGTTCTGCAACTTAGACCTCTTTACAAATATGTTTGCCTCCTTATAGGAAAAAAAGCCCTCTTAAACATAAGAGACAAATTTAGGTTATTGGCCCATAAAACTCTAAGAACAGTGAATGCTGAGGAAAATTCAAAATTCATAAATAACCTAAGAATCACTGCACTGGAGCTGGGCACTTAGAAGAACCATTGGGGTTGGAAAAATTTACCCAGGTTAAAACTGCCATGGAATCGTAGAATCGTGCAATGGCTTGGCTGAAGGGACATTAAAGATCACCCAGTTCCACCCCCTGCCATGGGCAGGGACACCTTCCACTAGCCCCGGTTGCTCCAAGCCCTGTCCAACTTGGCCTTGGACACTTCCAGGGATGGGGCAGCCACAGCTGCTCTGGGCAACCTGTGCCAGGGCCTTCCCACCCTCACAGGGAACAATTTCTTCCTAAGATCTAATCTGAACCTGCTCGTCTTCAGTTTGAAGCCATTCCCCCTTGTCCTGTCACTCCAGGCCCTTGTAAAAAGTTTCTCTCCATCTTTCCTGTAGGCTCCCTTCAGGTTCCATTACCCTGAGAAGGCACAGATCATTCAGCAAAAAATAACCAAAAAAAAAAAAAAAAAAAGCTTTTGCTACAAGCTAACTTTGCTATTAGGGAATGCAAGGGTAGAACTCTGGAACAGCAAAGGATCATATCTGCCAAGAAGCTAATTCCAGGTTTTTTTCCCCCTCCAAAAAAAAAATCCTTAAGGTTTAGAGCAGTTTTTGAGCCGCTTATAAGCTCTACAGCAATTTTCCTGGACTATTTGCAGAATTCTCCAGAATCTTGTGACAATCAAGATTTTTTGCTTCTTTTACACGTACACATAATCTGAGTAAAATAACCAGCAATTACAATACCAAAATAGCTGAAGAAATGGGAGAGAATAAAGCTGGAAATTTTTCTTTTAAAGAGTACAGCAATGAAAGGAGATTTTCTCACTGCACTGTCACATCACTGTAATGGGGAAGAATTATACTTTAGTTTTGAGAAAGGAGTAAATCTAACTTCCGGAGTTATCTTCATATTTATAGTCACAAATATCCACAGAAAGTAAGGGAAATAGAGAAAAAATATGTATTTCCAGTGAGCAACATTATAGGTAGTTTTAAAAGAGCTGGTTGCTTAAGAATTTTCTCTATCATTACTGCTGATTTTAATAAACCTTAAAAAGTGGGAGAAGACACCAAAAGAACTGTAGATAGTTCCTAGTCACAAAATATTTGAGCAGAGCAGAAAAAATGACCTGTGAAATTATAGGCCAGTTCAGCTGACAGCATTCCCAAATAAGACAGTTCAATGTCTGTGACAGACTTCATAAAAAAAAAGTGGAAAGAAATAAATGGCAACAAAAGGGTTGTGTGGGTTAAAATATTTTCAAAGTAACCTACATCATTCTTTGATATGATTAAACTTTGAATTGCTTAAAATAATGCTGTGGCTATAATTGGACCTTTGAAAGGCGTTTTGCTTAGTCCTACATGACAGTTTGATTAAAAACTGAGTTGATACAAAACTAACCAGGCACATACAGAATGATTCCAAATTCTCTAACAGCTGCTTCCAAAAGTAAGTCCACACGCAAAAAAAGATCAGTGCTCAACAGTGACTTTCGCGCTGGGGTCTTGGAGAAACCATTTGGCAGCTCCACAGTATTAATATTTCTGTCAAAATATTGGAAAAAAAGGTCACTTACTTGATGAAATTTTCAGATGACAATTAGGGAAGCGGCAAGTCATACAGGAGGCAAGTGACTGACATGTAATTAGCTGCTGAAAGTCACAAAATGTAGATTTCATTTTGGCCAACTTCATAACAGCTGATACCTACTTATACAATAAGGAACTTTATTCCATGTAGGATCCCAGGTGATCACTCCCTGAGTACACAAAACGAGGGAGCTGATGAAATAGGTTCAATTACCATATTCAGTTATGGATTAGTGAGTCCTCTTCCCAATGCAAGAACAATGCCGAGGAACTGGAAAGAATTTACATAAACTCAAGAACTAAAAACATATTTTATGGGAAATACTCAGTCAGCTCTGTTTTTTCCAGTCATAAAGAGAATGACTAAAAAATGAATTTATCAAAATCAGCAAGTACATGGTAACAGGAGGCTGATTATATTTCAACTTCCACAGATTAGACAAAGATAAAACAAAGCATAATGGCTGAAAGGTGAAGCAGGTCATATTAGTTATTAATTAGCTGAATTTTTTTATGTGGCGGTGATATTAATTAATCACGAGAGCTCATGAAAGATTGATTCTATTTCTTGAAATTGTGAAATCGATATTGGATGGTTTTGCTTAATATGTATTAACTATTGGACATTTTTAATGCACATCAATTCAGGACGCCTGTGCATCAGTTATGCAGGAAGACAGCTTAGATGATAAAAACAGCCCACACTGACCTTGAAAAGTATGAATGCAAAAAAATAGTCTTGGGAATTATTGATAAATGCAGTTTAGTCTGGTTTACTTTGTACAGATTGCGAGGATCAGTTGTCATTTATTTAGCTGGCTTGTTGAAAAAGAACCTGCAAGCCCTCAAATACTCTTGGCTAAGACTTGATTTGTGTGCCTTTAGCAGGTGATTTAGGCATTGCCAAGCCCCCAAGGCTATCCGAGAGTTCTGGGTGAATTCCTTGCTTCTCCTACTTTCCAAAGGGAGTTCATACACAGTTGCTGTTACCACAAAGAAGAAGTCAGTTAACAATTCTCCAGACCAAATAAATTTACATGAAGCAATTAGGAACCAGGAACACAGTTTTCTCGGACTTTATTCTTATGCAACAGAACACTTTCCTGTCAGCTGTGCTTGATAGTAAATCCATTCCTATGTACACAAAATATATGTAAGAAAAAGATCTTATTCATAATACTTATGTCTTACATTCCAGTGGCACATTCCATGCATAAAACATGACAGCCAATGCAAGAATGGCCTGTTTGCTATTCAGATGCTCTCATCCCTCTGGTAGGAGACATCTGCTATTTATCAGCACTGCTGTGCGATGGCTGAGGGTCTATTTTAGTCAGTCACTTGAAAATGCACATAAGGCTTTTGCTAGGTACAGTCCGTTGTGAGAAAACTATCTTATATATTTCAAAATCTCTATTAAAATAAAAGTCATTATTTGGAATGCAACGTGGTCGCAATGATGTTAAAAACGGATCATAGCTACCCAGAGAAAATAGTATTATACTCATCTGTACTTAACTATTTATTTTCACATTTGACTGCAATTAACTTACACCTTTATAGATGATGAATATTTAATTCATTCTGGGCATAGCTGTGTTTTATAGGTGTTCAATCCACTGAATAACCATCCTCATCTGCATTTTTTCAATTACAGGTAAGGAACCATGGGATTCCCAAGCCCATTTGGTTGTATTTTACAAAGGCTGTCATTTCCTAGGACAACAGAAAGCACAGGAGTACAGCAAGAACTACAGATATCTTCTGTTTTCTATGGACTATTGCCATTTTAAAACACATTACCAACTGCTTTATGCCAAATTTGCAAAAACAGAAGCATATAAAAATACTCCCAACACTGCTATTCCCAATAAAACATAAACAGACATAACAGAGAGGCATTTCTACAGTTGTTTTACTTATTCCAGGTTATTTTAGAACAAAAAGGATAAAAGAGAAAACGATATCCCAATTCATTTACTTTGAGAAGAACACTCAATATGGAAGTTCCTATTTTAACAACTGAAACTGTGGGGGGAAAAAAACAACAATTAGAAACACCTAAAAGTTAATGTTACATAATTCTTTTTGTGAATTATAATTATTACTTTTTTCTCTCCAGCCTGGTGGGTCTCAAAGGTGAAAAAGATATTTTCAATTTTTTGATAGATATTATTTTTTCTATTCATTAAATGTTTTTTTTTCAACTGATAAATTACTTCTCCACTATTATTGCTATAAAGGAAAAAAGTGAAATTTTTCTTGTAGTTACCAAATATGATGTAGTTTATTTTCTCACTATTTAATAAATATCTTGCTGCATTCCTTTCAGAATTTAATGGGGAAAAATATTTTGACCCATGATAAAAAATCTGTCAGAACCAGTTATTTTTCTTTTTATGCTCATTATCTGCCATTTCACAGGAGGAAAAAAAATGCCAAACCAGTAAAACTCATACCATACCCCAGAAACACTGTAAGGACAAGCAATCATGTATAGCATTGAATTTTTAAAATTAAATTGCTTTATCAGTATTTTTCATGATACAACACTGCCTCAAAGCTTTCAGTTACTAAATTAGGATATTTGATATCAGTCTGAATGCCAGAACATCTACAACAATTCTACAGGACAAGGAAGAAATCCTCAGACAATGAAGTCAAAGGAGTTTTGTAGATGGGAACAATTTGCTAGAACTACTACAGTTGTTTTATGCTACACATTTCACTTCCCACCTAATATTCAAGAAGATAAATGTCTGCAACAAAGTCCAAACTCTATTTGACGGAGAGGCAAACCCAAACTAGAGCTAAAATTTTTTGAAATTGCCAGGAGGCTTGCTGAAGACAATTAAGAGTAGGAAGTCTGTCAAAGCTCAGTATCAGGCCCAATAAAAAAGCAATTTACACCAATTTACACAGGGATTCACATGCCAGAAGTCTGCACAAGATACAACATTGCCTCACCCTGAGGTCACAGAGAGAAAAGTGCAGACAGGACTCTGTCAAAAGCATCCCACCACAAAGTTCATATTCAACTGCCATTTAACCTAAAGAAAAAGGAAATATAGGATATCTAAGTAGCCTGTGCTACTGATCTCCCTCCTCATGACTTGACTTCTGATTTGGTCGCAATTTGAGAACAGAAACAATTTTTAAAAGCCCAAAATAATCTAGTCCTCTTTCAAACAGAGTTTTAGAAGCAAATCTTTTGTTCCTTATCCAGAGAACAGGTATAATAACAAGAAAAAAAATATGTCTTTCTTACAGTCTTACCTGAAAAGCGTCCAAATCATGTCTAGTTGGCTGGAAATTGTACTCAGTGATAAAATGTAGGAGACTTTGGATACAAAAAAATCAATAAAGCACAGAAACACTACATGCTTTACACAAGGATGTGTTATCTCCTGCTATTCCTCCGATTTTGTCACAACGAAAACACAAAGAAAAGGAGCATAATGCAGGATTTCAGATTGCAATGCTGAGAACTGTGCTATTTGCCCAAATTCTTTTTAAATTTGTACAAGTGTCTGTATGTGATTTATCTCCCCACCTTCAGCTTGTGAGGATCTGTCACTTTTTAAGGCAAATCTGCTCCTTCAGGTAGCTTCTTATCTCTAAAGTGATGCTTGCCCAGGTCAGCACAGACACACATTTTGAGGATGGCTGCTCTACAGGAGCTGGCTTTTCTCAGGAAAGGGCTTGGAAACAATGCATCAAACAGATCACAAAGAATAAAAAAATAATAAAAAAATCCTCCTGTAGAATGGAAGACAGTCCCAGGACAACTGTTCCTTGCTTCCTAATGTTTGCTCACTGTTTTTCATGTATATTTTGAAGTCGTGTAGAAGCAGATAAAGGGTTTGATTATTCAAGATACTGATCGTTTCTGAGGTGCTAAAGGGCTTTCACTTCCTTTCAGTTGAGGGTCCTTCCAGTATTGCTCAGCTCAATCAGTAAAAATATTCCTTTCTCTGTTTGAATCCCTGAGCACTTTCCAGGACTTTAAACCAGTATGCAATGAAATAAAAAACTGAAATCTAATCTCCACAATAGTCTTCAAGAGAGAGCCCTATTTCAGCTTTTCATAAAAGTCTCAGCACTGACAGTTAGCTTAATCATATGAATTTGTAATGGACATTCTATCATTTTATACCAAATAAATTATTCACAATAAACTGTTCTACTTGTCTGACCGACTCAATTAATGGTTAAATAACATTCATCCTTACTAGAAGGAATTTTTTCCCTGGTCAATTACTGAATATACAATCTGTAAACACCTTTGTTCATTACATTTTTAACTTCAGCTGACATTAAATGCCACTAAAAACCATCAAAACAGGTAAGATTTAATGGAATTACTGCAAACAAACGAAACCAGAACAAAACAGAAACATTTGTAAAGGCTGTTCCAGCTCTCGAGGAAAGAACAAGAAAAGATGACAGCAAATTGAGAACAAATTGGAATGAGTAAAATCTTGCTCTGAATTCCAAAGCCTCATTTTTATTCCTCATGTTTTATTATGCAAATACTCATTTAGGATGTAAAGAACCTTTTGAGGTCATCTAGTTCAAAGCCCTGTTCAAAACTTGAATTAGATGAGGTTGTTCCAGATTTTGTTCAAATTCAGAGCATGTCCAAGGATATGTTTTTCCCACATCTCCGGACTAGAGACTTCAACCCTGAACTTGAATTTCACTACCCTCAAGTTAAAACTCTTTTATCTTATATCTAATTGGTATTTCCCACGTTAAAACTTGTTTGTTGTCCCTTTTCCTGTCCCTATGACTATGCACCTCTGACAAGTCTGGATCTGGTTTTTTGAGATCCTCCTCTTAGATAAATGTAAACAACATCTCCTCTTAGACTTCTCTTCTAAATATCTGCAAAGTTATCTAAGAGACCTCTGTAGATGGTGTTTGGGATCTTATTTTCACTATAAGAGCGTGTGTCTTATCCAAAGGGAAAAAATGGAGTAACTGTAGAAAGGAAGGAAAAAAATATTCCCAATTATTGACAATTTTTTAATACCTCACTTAAGTTGGTTAAGTCCTGTAATACTCTCTTCAGAAAATACTTGTGTTAGGGATTCCTAATTTACCTGGACTCTTTTCCAACTCCTTTTCAATTCAGTACTTTAGATAGCATTTTCCTTGAGCAACAAACACAGAAGTACTTTTAGCCTCAGTGACTGAAATAATACAAATGGTTTCTGTGCTTTTCACCTCAGGACAATCATCCCTACACAAAACCAAACTAATTCAACCACATCTCCAAATCTTCCCTCTAATCCAGAATTTATGTAAAGGAGATGAAGATATAAACTTGGCTGTTGTTTAGAAGAATGCTGAAATGAAAAAGCATTTTCAGGGGCTCTTTTCATATAAAGTTCTTATTTAAATATTGTACATTAGTCATGATCATCTATAGACTTGACTGCACTTAGTTGTCATTGCAAAAATTCAAACCGAATGTCTTTAAATATTAGTCATGATCCAAGAACTGTTCATGGCTGGTGTCACTAGACCCCAGAAGAATTTTTTCAGATGTCTCCAACTGAACAATTTCTCTGGGAATGAAGGCAGGAAACATAGGGCTGTTCATAAAAGGCATTGATTTGATGTGTTCGGTGACCTAGGCAAGGTTTTCAGAGTTTCCATTTCTATAAATGGATTCTTACCCTGCATCATCCTACCTAATTCCAGGTGCTGGACCAAAAGATTCCAGACTCCTTTTGTGCTTGGAGAGGAAGACCAGGAACCATGGAGTATTTGAGGTTTTTCACAGGTTCATTTTCTTTTGAGACTGGGCAGAACACCTCACCTTTTAAATGATTTTTATAGATCCTACCTTGCACTAGAATCCTAAAGACAGCACAGTGAATCTGGGAAGAGACACTCAACATCTGCAAAAAGACTGTCCTTGGATTTGATCCAGTAGCCCAGGAATTCAAACAAATCTAATGAATATTTTTTAGGTTGTTTGTCCTAATTTTCTCTTTCGGTCCTCAAAAGGTCAAATGGAGGAAAAACATGTAGTACAAAACATATCAATCTCTCCAGCATAAAGAAACAAATAAGATTGGATCCCCAAGACAGCTACTTTATTTAGATAAATGCTCCTTAGAAAACAATTTAAATATTTCTGTCCAGAAAAAATTAGTTTCCTTTCTCTAGCAGTTCACAGAAAGATGACATCACTTATCTCTCAATATGCCCTCAAAAGAACCCCAAAGCGAAACTCTCTGACTTTTCTTGCCTGAACACATGGTTTAATTCACCTGTCCCTGTCTCTGTATTTTTTTAAAGATATTACTATCCTAGCCAGTTGTCAGTTGTCTACCTGAAGCAAGAATACCTCCTCCCTAGAAATGGCCCTTGAGTTCCACATGAAGGAAGCGTGGAGTGAACTTCTCAGATGCAGATGTTTACACTTCACTTTATGAATCACTCTCCCATAGCAATGGAGATGATGGTAAAAACCTCTTCATGATTCAATTAAAAACTTTCTGAATAATAAAAATAATAAATGATTAGTTTTCATTACACCATAGATCTACTCTCATCTTTTGCACAGCTTGAGTGTGGTAGCCTCCCACTGTTACTGCAAGATTTCTTTTTCCACCTTTTTCAAACTACACTTAACTAGGTTGAAGTTTTTCTCCTGGTTTGTTGGCGGGTTTTGTATTTTTTTTGGTTGGTTGGTTGGTTGGTTTTTGTTTTTTTTGGGGGGTGTTGTTTGCTTGTTTTTGTTTTAAATTTTTACTTTTATTTGGCCATCCAGAGTAGAAACTGGAATATAGAATAGAAGACAGAGAAATGCTGGTACTGAAAGTTAGGTGTCTTAAGGGAGGATGTAGTGATTGAAACTCATCATTATTCTATAATCTTTCCTGCCTTGAGCTCAGTATTGTTTGCAGAAAGGAAATAATGACAGTATTTCCTTCTGTTTTTAGTTCTACGAGGGTACACCATGTGTTTACTTTGAAACACTGAGGTGAGACCGATAAAAATCCAAAGGATTATGACTAAACAGAATCACATTTAATGTCTTTGAGGTGCAACTGTACCAGGGTCAGACAGCCCAGGGTGTGAAGGCACTCCTGGATCCCTCCATCCACTGTACGCAGTTCAAGGGCTGCTGAGCATTTTTGTTGACAATTCAAATGAGCTGAGGCCAAAGTTTAAGAGGACTGCAATTTAAATCAACGTGAAGAGTCCTCCAGAATGCTGGGCACTATCATTGTGACTCCTTTTGCTGGAACAAGATGAAATCCACAGTAATTCATTTTGAGTCAACGGTGTTAAACCAGCCTAAAACTGCAGTAAGAGAGGGCAGGGTGATAAGCATCTCTCTGCCAGCTGACATGGTTTAGGAACAGATGGAGCATTTCACAGCTCTCCCTCACTTCTCATATAGAAAAAGAAGGTAAGAACCAACCCACAAAGTTTTAATTCAACTTGTAAGAGAAATCAGCCTGGGAAATAAAGAAAATTTGGGAATTTTACATAGATACCTTAAAAATACTGAAAAAAAAGTTTGATCCCTATAGATGATCTTACATCATAAAACTATTGTTCCCCCTTTGCCAGCATGACCGAGGAACAAATCTGTAATTTAAGCACTGACCTCCTTAAATATATAGGTATAAATATGCTAGTTACTGGTTCTGTTTCAAGACAGTTATACACAATGTGCTTGCAAATAAAAAACAATGTTTTTTTTAAGAATATCATATCAGAAAGTAACTTTCATTTTGCTAACAACTTAGGAAGATTTAATTCATTTTAATTATCATATATTGGAAAAAGTTGCTCAGATATTTGCTCTAAAAGTTTTCATATTAAACGCTAAATAAAATCAGCTGAAATATAGGGCTTATAGTATTTTAATTTAAATTATGTACATGTAAATAATATTAAAAAAATCGTAATTGACTGAATACATATTTAAGCATAAGCTGTAAAATGTAGGAATCTGTGCACTTCAGACATTTTAATATTTTTTTTAATCATAGCTGCCAGTAAAATAATTAAACAGGGGAATTAGCTCAGTAAATGTAAAATTAGGCTATATATTCTCCCAGTGTTAAGTTACTCAGGCAAACTCACATCCTGGGGTTGCATGGACAAAAATTTGTTATTAGCATTGGCATAGACAGGTTCCAGGTTAATTATTGCAACAGTTTATGTAATTTTGAATATCATTCCCTCTACAAACTCCCTGCTATACAACTCTAATTTGCTCATCTTAAAAGATAAATTTAGAGTGCAAATTTCTCTGGATTTGGAGTAATCCGCTGACATCTCTGTTCCACAATATCCCCTCAGTGTTGATCACTATGTCTAGTTCACCGTAATTAGTGAATGACATCAATTCTGATTTCCTCTTCCCAATCCTTATGCCACTTTTTTAAAAACAGTTTCCCTCTCTATGCCACCAAAATGGTTTTGTATCATTGAAGTGAGATTAGAGGCATTGTACTTATCTTTTATCAATTCCATGCAAAAATTAAAGTCTCCTGCATTATGCAAGAATAATTATGTGCTAAAACAATTTGACAAAACTCATCAGAAAAGGATGTGCTTAAGCTCTAAATTAAATTTTACCTCCAAGCATTTGCTTCTGAAAAGAACAAACTTCAAATCAGCTTTAAGAGCAGCAATTCCCATAAAGTTTTCCCAGTGAAACATTAGAGACTGACTAACCTGCTTTTCCTTTCCTACTGAAAAGATTAAAGTTTGCTGGGGGAAGCCAAATTTGCTTAACAAGTTCATGGCTTCACAAAGGAACATTTGGAGATTTCATGTTTGGTTCACTACAAGAA
Organism: Cephalopterus ornatus; assembly: GCA_013396775.1. Taxonomy (NCBI): domain Eukaryota; kingdom Metazoa; phylum Chordata; class Aves; order Passeriformes; family Cotingidae; genus Cephalopterus; species Cephalopterus ornatus. The sequence continues at coordinate 85,991 of VZRE01014875.1, forward strand.
TAAACAGTAATAATACTCCTTGTGCACATTATTCAAAGACAGAAAAGTTACCACCTGTCAGGGAGACATTTTTATATTCTTTGTCCCTATTTTTCTCTCTGACAGGAAGGGAAACAATCATTAGTGAAAGTTTTGGTAGCTGGCTTTGTAAACAAGACTCTCATCCTCCCAGAATTTCATTCAGATCTCCTATGCATTGACACAAAGAGCATCCCTGAGTCATCAGGGAGGAATATCTATCCATCACCACAGACCAATCCCCAACACGTGCCACTGACCAGAAGATGGAATGGTCTGCATCCTTAACCAATTGCTCAAAGCCACCAAGTCACCTGGAAATAGAAGCACTTCATCAATCAAACTACAGACCACCTCTGCAGAAAAGGCTGTGATTGCACTCTCCTCGTCTTTGATTTATGGAGAATGCGCTGCTGCCTTTTAGTGCCTCTCACTGAGATATGACAAGACCCCACACAAAGCTGGTAAAGAGCTTTAAATGAACAAGAACAGCAAGATTTGCGGAATCCCCGGGGGCCAAAATCTTCATATGATCCTTCTTCTGCCCTTTAGTATGAGAGCTCTGACATCTTGACAGCTTTAATAGATACCCAAGAGGCAGAACAAGAAAGGAAGATCTTCGTAGTCCATCTTGTCTTTTTTTAAAATGCTGAGGGATATTAAAACAGTGAAGCAATAATACTTGGGGCCAAGGGACATAGGTAACAAGACAATGCTTTAAAGGAAAATAGTAATGTTTAGGTAGTGACAAAAGAAAAACACCAAGAAATTCAGTTAGCAGTATCCCTGCCCATCTCAAGTTCTTATCACAGAAAAAAAACCCCAAAGGCTTTGATTTATAATTTCAAAAGTTAAATCTCAGTTACATCTCCTGGGGTTTCCTTCTTAATTTTAAGTCTATCACAATTTACCTTTGAATTTTATATCATCTATAAAATAACTGGCCTATTGTCAATACAAAGCTTCATTAAATATTCTGTGCAAAGAAAATAAAAACAGTAACAGAGAATATAGGAAAAAAAAAATCCTGTCCCATATAAACAGCCATTATCCACAGTTAGTAATGTTAAATATATAAATAACATCATCTATCTTTCATCATAAAGAACTTTAGAAAAAGTATGGCCCGGCACTGTAATTAAATGCTGTAATTAAATTAATGGAAGTTTAGCAATTGAGTTCAAGGGGACCTGCCTTTTAGCAAGGCAAGTTAAACACTGAAGGATCAGTTTAACCATCAGTAAATGGACTGTCTCTGCAGACAAACATGGTCATTGCTTTGCAGATGATGTAAACTCTGGGACTTCGGGACAGGAAGGAAGTGCTTTTTCTCAGGTGACTAAGACAGCACATGCAATTAATTCTGCGAGTCCTACGGCTAAGTAAAAAAAAAAAAGAAAAAAGAAGCTATCAAAAAAATCCCCCGTTGCCATGTCTCTTCCCTCCACCCCCAGATCTATAAAGACATAGATGAGACAGGAGGTTACTCACCGTTGAGGAGTCACCGCTTCCAGTCTCAAGCGTAGCTCCCTCAGCACAGGTGGGTGGGTGGGTGGAAAGTTGACTAGCCCTGCCCCCATCTATGACATCACACTCTACCTCATAAAAGGTAGTGAAAGTGCTCTGAACTCCAGTCTGATTTCCGAGAGATACAGAAAAGAGATAGTGAGAGAGAGAGCAAGAGAAATATTGCGCCGTAGCGTAGAGGTGAGGAGAGAGGGAAGCGTGTGCTGAAGGAGCTATGCTTGGCCAAGGAGACAGGGACTCCTCCACGATGAGTGACCCCGCTGGCTGGTGGTTCCTCTCACTTGTTCCCATAGCACAGGTTAAGCCTGCGAAGCCCTACAGGGTTTGCTGACTGGGGAAGGGGGCAATTTTTGGCACCTTTGGAGGAAAACCAGAGGACAGAAAGCTCTGTCCCCCTTAAATGCTATCAAATCGGGCGCGACTTTGGTTCACAGGCTTCCAAATGACACTGTTTTATGTGTGGTTTTGTACAGCCAAACTGCACAAAAACACACACACCCGTGCAAGCAGTTAAAATTCCAGTGACTACAACTGGAATTACGCTTGTGTCCCTCCATGCTGAATAAACATCCAATCCACACCTCTGGAACGACCCTTGAGTACAGTAAACCAGAGGGCTGGCCTTCTATACACCCTCTATACACCACTATATGAAGGAGGTCAGCAAAGAATTATGTTTTTCTTGCATTGAAAATCAGAACTGACAAACTGTGCTGAAAGAACAAGTGAGGGAAGTATAAAAATTCTGGGCATACATTTATTTACAGAGCACACTTTCAAAGTTCCAGAAAATATCAACAAAATTGCAAAGAGGTGGTGTTTTTAAATATGTGCATTTTTAGACAGTGACAACCTTACAGGCTGAGGCACATTTTTTTTTTCAAACAACATCCCAAGAACTGAAATGGGAGGGCTTAAAATGGGATATTCATTCTAATTTATTGTAAATGGAATTTTTATCATCCGAATTCTGGAAAAGCAGGTTCAAGAGTAAACATAACTGCTTAAATTATTCACTGGGATTTTCTTGATAACCTAGCTGTATGCTAAAAGGGAAAAAAAAAATAGTACATGCTGCTAAACTTAACTCCATTTAATAAAACTGCTTAGAAAATGGGGGACTGTTAAGTGCCAGTAAAGATTCCTAACATAAGATCCTGCCTTTTGCAAGAGGAAAAATGAATGTTCCTTAAATCTCTTTGAAGACTATGGATTATAAGCACACTGAGCTAATATTGATGTTTTCCCTTAGGCTTTTTGATGCTACGAGGATCATGTGAATTGTAATCTAATCATGATTAGTTTTTCTGTCTTAATAACGATTAATGTGCATTCCCTGCTCTGTGTGATCTTTGTTTTTCTCTCCTTTGCTTCTATTGAAAAAAGGAAGTGTGTGACTCATGTCTAGAACCAATCCCTTCACCTAACAACCGAAGTCAAGTATTTTGTTTCTTACCCTGCAAAACTTTTATCATCATGTTAATCCTGCAGTATCTGCAGATGCTACTCTAAACCAGTATATTTGTGGATTTAAAAACTCAACAAATGGCCGCCCAGTTGGCAAAATGAAGAGTTACTGTGACTTAGAGATGAAATGGAACTCCAGGAACACAATGCAAAACTAGGCTGCAGCTGAGTAATGCTAGGTGATGATAGTGCTGTTCACAATTGAATTAAACACACATCTGTCTGATTTCTCCTTGCATCTTCTTGGCTACAAGCTATTTGCATGTCTGAAGACAGAGGGGAGGAAAACCACCTCTGGTATCCTGTATTGCATTGAGTCCTTATTAATATTTATGTCTAATGGCCTGCTAAAACAAAAGAAAAATTGTAATTTTTAAAGGCTCTTATGGTAAAAAGTACCAAGTAGGATTCAGTTAATTCATAACTTAGGTAACCTATGCCTTGACTACTGCACCACAGTTGTTTTTGCCAAATAAAGTAGGAATATATTTGAACTCCTGTGACCATCAAACCTTATGAAGGCTAAGCAACACTGCTGATTCTGATAAAGAGAAGGATGTTCAGAGGATATATCTTTAAATATGAGAAATATTACACCTGTAATAACAGTTCTAAGATCTCCTACAGAGAGACTTAAGAGCGAGTAATAGTTAAATTGTCTGTTATTGGAATAGAAACATATGGAAGTAGCACAGTTAAATCCCAGAAGACTGAGTGTGGACAAGGATATTCTCCAGTAACAATAAAAGACAAGAAATATGGAGAAATATGGAAGATTCCATCATGATAATGTGATATAACCAGTTCAACAGATTAGATAGCAGATAATACCCCAGATCTGAAATCTTGCTTTGACCTTCTTAGTATGACATCTGTGGTTTATAAAGAGAAAATTAAGGGAAGGGCAAAGTTAAGACTGAAGAGCAAAGTTAAGACTGAGTTGTGAACATGCACTAGGAACACATTACTCACCTACTAAAACATATTACTAAATAAAAGCAGAGAAGGAATATATCTCATGAAAACCTTTTAAAAATGTATATACATTCAAGGCAGGACAGAAATCTTCCAAATGTTCCAAGGAATACAACTAAGATTAATTAAATGAACGCATGGAAATGTAAAGAGACAGTAAATGAAAATTCGAATATCAAATGTTTTCTTAAGGGATGTAAGTTAAGCCTAACAACATAAGAACACTGTGAATGCAGGTCGAGGAATTGATTTAATAATTTGCACCCAGGCTCTAGAAACCAACTTAAAAAAAGGGTCCATGTTCAGTCTGACCTCAAAGATGTGTTGGAAAAAAATCCCCATGTGCTTTCTTTCTTGCTTAAAGAGATGAACAAATGATGGGAAAGGGCAGGCACCACACAGGTACCAGTGGCTCCTCTCTGTAAAGTTTGATTAACAGCAGGAGTGTGAAAAGCTGAGGAGCACCAATAGTGCAGGAGCGTTACAGAGACCCAGAAGGGAAAAATGGATATATTTTAAGAAATTGAAACAAGAGCTTGAAAACAGGCCATGTGAAAATGCCAAGGTGACACAGATCGTTAAAGTCTGAGAGCTTAACACAGACACATCCCTGACCCAGAGATGTGACGCTGAGTAAAGCTGTAACTTCTCTAAGTTTTTGACAGTGGAAATGTTGAATCTAGTTGCAGGTATAAAAAAGGATGAAAATGCTTCTGCAGTCTTTTGGCTCAGATATTGACGCTCTAATCCAGTTTTACAGAGTTCTAATTTGGCCTTTGATGAGATTTAGGACACATTACTTGTAGACTTCATCTCAGTTTCCAAAGATACTATGACCTTACCTGGTAACTTAGTTCACAAAGTATTTTGATGATGTATTAGTCAGAATCTAAAAGAATTGATGGTAAAAGAGAGCATTTGAGAATATCTAACAGTAAGAGGTTAGGACTGACTTTTCTGATACTGGTTAGTTTTTTACTTTGCCATTTTACTTTTTGTTGATGCAGCTGCTTATCAGTTGTGTAAGATTAATGATTCTGATAACAGAAATCTCCTTCCCTTGCTTCTCTGAGGTACATAAATAATAATTGTAATAATAATATGTCCCAAGTGTGGAAGAAAATATTTCACAGGTTAAAGATAAAAGGTAACTTTTAACCTTCCTCCCTCAGTTTGTTCTCTTCCCAAAGGCTATTATGACCTCCCGCATTTAATGGAAACACATCCCTGTTGTGAGTTTTATTAAATACTTTGTTGTCAGTTGTTCTGTTCAGTATTTGCAGTTGATTTTGCTGAGGCTGAGAAAACCTGTTGATGTTTTCCCTTCAGGGTATGTCTTCTTGTCTGTGAGTGTTTCTATGTGTGTGTTGCTCATCTGCAACTCAGGTTGTCAGGAACAATAATTGAAGTCAAAGGAACTGAAGAGTCTGAACTGAAGTTGTTATTCTTTTAATATCTGCAAAAGCACCACCTGACAGTACTTCTAGAAGTGAGATTTAGTCTCACCACAATCCAGCTCAGGGAATTAAAAAATTGCAAGAGCTACAAGATGTACTTCTGTATAAGAAACAAAATCCAAAATCTCCTATTGTGTGCTAAATCTGTCATTATGTAAATTCAGTTCTCCATAATTCCATGAGAAAGAAAAAAAAAAACCTAACTTTTATTTAAAGCCTCAGGATGTACCTATTAGCAGATCTCTGCTTTGCATTAGGGAGGCCAGCTGAGAATGCCCCAGGGGAAAGGAATTCTTATTTAATACAAAATGGTGACACTTGGTCCCAAAACATCTCTTTTAAAGGCAGTAATACAAGAAAAGAAGGGAATGTGAGAAAGCACTACATTCCTCTCTTTCTTTATAGTAATTTTTACAGGAATAAAGATTTAGGACCATATTTTAGGGTGTGTTATTAAAAGGTCTTTAATCCTTGCTAATTATTGCAGGGCTGGTGCAATTTGTATATCAGAAAGCCATAATATTCCCATTTTCTTCCCAACTCATTCAGCATGGCCTGGAACAGAAAAACAAGCTGAACTGAAGCCATAACTACTGTAGCAGAGGAGCTTTGAATTTTTGAGTGGTTACTATTTTTAAACAAATGCAGTATGTAATGAAGAACATACAACACTATTTCCTTCAATTCTCTAATCTTCTTCTATGATCATGTTTGTTTCAAGCTTTGGTCTTGAATCTGTAACACTTTGCTTTGTTCTTATGGAATTAAATGGATTATTTGTTATCAGAAATGCTTTTCTTTGAGAAATTTCAATAAATGTAATCTTCAGAAATTCATGAATTTTTGTCACCTGATAAAGCACAAGAGCAAGCTCCCTCTAGCCAAAATGCTTCTTAATAAGAAAATCTGACCTGTCTAAATTTGAACTTACTGAATGTAGAGATATAGATGGTGCTTCTTGTCTCCATGAATATATTCTAATGAAGACAAGTGCAGTGTGATTTTGCTTTGCAAATTAAATTATAGATAACATCTCTCCATTTATGCAGGATATATTGCTTCATATTTATGTGTATGTGTGTTTACACAAGCCTTGATATACAATGAGATATTTTCTTAGACCTGGAAATAGCCTTATATCAAGAAATGGGAGCTCCAAAAGAACTGAGATTATTGCACAAAAAATACTTTCTTGTTGAATTTTTCAGTTCTGTCTTAAGGTTCATTCATCTACTTTTCCCTACATGTAGTAAACTCTGGCTGCCAGCAATCGACCTTCACTCGGCTGCTTTGAAGAAACAGCCATACACCAATAAAAATAAATTAACCTTTCCAAAGGCTTCTACAAATTCTTGTACAATTTTGGACTGATTACCCACATTAGATCTGCTCAGGATTGTGTTCTTGGGGCTTGAATCCCTCCAATGATTCCAGTTGCATAAACTCTCTGGGCTCCTGATCCAGACTACCTTTACTGGGAAGTAATAGATAAGCTACATATAATGAAATAAATCTTTATTATTGTCAAATATTTGGGAGAGGTATTGCAAATGGCTTTAGAGTCACTACAGATACATCTATTTATGTCTTTTTTTTTTCCTGTTCATCTTTGAGATGTTTCATTAGATAATTAGGAATCCTTCACTGTTTTAACTTTCAAAAAGCCCTAAGACAGTGCTTCCATAAAATACGTCATATATAATGAATATATGACCATGAGGGATTTTATCAGCACTCATTTTGATTAACCTGCATAATTCACCAGTGCCTTTATCCTCTAGGAGTAGTAAATTGACTCAGTGTCAGGATGATAAATTTTTTGTGTTACCATATCATCGGGGAGTCCCTTTCTTGGACAGTGTATTGAGGGGCATTCTGTGCTGGCAGGAGCTGGAGGCTCCTGTATTCATCACAAATAGAAAAGCTCAAACAAATTTGTTCCAGATAAAGGTTTATCGAAACCTGTGTCAGTATCATGTGCTTCATACAGCCATATATTTTGGAACAAAGTACATTTACTATGGCTTTATTTCACCCTCTCGAGTATCAATACGTCTGCATACATTCAAACACTTATGCAGAGGTTACTTAAATATATCTCCATCCCAAACTGCCCAGCTGAGACATCTCCCTGTACTTTTTATTTCTTTAATTTCCTCCAAAGCAGGTGACATGAGCTACTTGAATACAAGGAGTAGATCAAGGTCCCTCTTGAAACTTGCCGAGGGTGCACTCAATCCCATGGTCCATGTTTGCTGACCCAATATTGACCCCCGAGGGACACCACTTTTCACTGTTCTCCACCTGGACACTGAGCCGTTGAGCACAACTCTTTCAGTGAGACCATCAAGCCAATTCCTTATCCACCAATCGGTCCCTCTGTCAAATCCATGTCCCTGCAGTTTAGAGACGAGGATATGTGGGCCAGTTGCTCCATTTCTATTATAGATTAATAGTAAAACTTATTTTCTTGCTAGCTAAGTAACAGCAATAACCTTTTTGTACTCCCGAGAATCTTGAAGAAAAAGGACCCCAACAGCTTTGTCAATTTACCAACTCTTCCTTCAGGAGATTTTCTTTTACATAATGCTAAATTCTTGCCTGATTCAGGAGGAATTAAATCGCTCTATTTGCTAAGCTCCAAAACAACACTTTGTCCATTTTCTTAAGCATTTTACATGCAAAAGTTCTCTTTGACTGCCAACTTTAAAGCAAAGGAAAACACTCCAGAAAGGCTTTCTGTTTCAGGAAAATGAAATAACCCATCAGTGGCTCTTAAGTAAATGTTTAGGTACATGCTCTTAATCCAAATTCAATGAAAGACAGCCTTACTAATTTTTAATAACAGTTTATCCTCAGATTACCTGATTTTTCTTTGAGTCTCTAGAATTGATAAGTAGCAACTTGATACTTCACTGCCCACACACATACCAACTTGCTTTTACAGCACCAGGAAGTTTACAGTAATTCAGTTTCAAATGAAAGAAAAGTAGGACCTTTAAACTATCTTGTTTTATTCCATGTAAGATCCATAGGCAGAATTGACAGGGACACTGCCAGCTCATCTGAAATAACTGCTGGATGCTCCCTGTTACTCTGTGATAAATAATGAGGTTCATTCATTTTTGATGAGGACCAGCTCTTTCTGGTTACCTCACTCTTATCACTGATCAAGAATAAACGTACATTTATTTTGCTGTATGTCCTGTACCTGTTAATATTTTTATGTATCCACCCTCCCAGTCAGGGTGTTATGGTAATTTCTTAGAATGTCCTTCCCAAAATTAATTGGGGTGGCTCTGGCCCTTTTACCTTCCTTTGCTTGCCAAAGTCCTCACTGAAATTCCCCAAGCAGGAGCTCCTCAATAAACTCACAACCTTAACTAAACTCTCTTGTATCTTCAACAGATTATAAGAATCTTTCTCTGAGTATTGCAGTTGAACCTATTACGTTAAGATAAATGGGACTGGGAAAACAACTGGGAACTGGAGCCAGCTAAAGTGTATGTTTGGAGAGTGCTTTGGCTAATGATTCGATATTTTTGGACAGTGTTCAAAGGCACATGGTACAACACTGCATATCGGTCTGGCTCAGAAGTTTCAGACTCTCTGGGCAAATTTTCTGATAATACAGCTGATTAGATCTGTAGAGCTCTGAATCAAACCTGAACGCGATAAGGGGCTGCCTTGGATAAGGGATTTTCTTAGATTCCGCTCAGTCTAATCCTACAGGAAAATCTGTGGCAAATCTACTAACACAGACAAGAATTTAAAAAAATGCAAGCTCATAGCCTAAGTGGGTAGTAGGTAAATGAGCTGATCAGCTTCTGAGCAGCAGTAAACAGAACAAGTGGATATTTATTCTAGAGTAAGAAATGAATATATATATATATATTTGTTTTATTGTAATGCTCTTGCTAACAAGAGGCAGAAAGGAACACTGGAAAAATAAAGCAGCCCTATAGTCAGAAGTCTGAATTTGTATCCAAATAAGAAACATCATCATTAAAAGCAACTCTATTGAACAAAAGCAGCTCCCACAAACAGGCAAGGCTATCAGCAAGAGCTAAGTATATGTAAATGGGATTTACTGAGAGTAGTGTATGCTCAGCACCTCAGAGGATTCATTCCAATTCAGGAGTGCAACTGATTATGAAGCAAATATGCATTACTTTAAAATAAACTAAGGCAAGAGACAGAGCAAATTATTTTGAAATGCTTTAACTCTGTAATTTCATTGAAGGACGTTCTTTATTCTTAGGGGGGAACTAGAAATTGAATATTCAAACTTAAAACTACATCTGTTTATGGACCAAGGTCAAAGAGACTTTAATTAGGAGCAAGGATATCATCTACACAAATCAGAAATATTTGTAAAGTCTTTTGCAATTTTTCATGTTAATTTGCTTTTGCTGTTATCTAACCTCCTCACCATTTTTGCTTACTTTCTTCCCTACAATCTTCAGGTTTAGAAGGCTCCTCACTGAAGGACAGGTAGAACATAGTTTTTCCTTATTTTACTTTCCAAAACTCAACTGGAATCAGAAATTAAGAGTCTCACCTTGCAACATAAAGGACCAAATCAACAGACAAATTGGCCTTGCTCCACTGATATAATGAGCTGATGTATCCTAACTCCCAATTGCCAGGTCTTACTTATCTGGTAAAAATAGTTTTGCTATCTGTATGGAGGGAGTTTGATGGGAAAGATCAAAGGAGAAAAAAGAGCTTGGGGGGAAAAGGAATGGGAGAAAGGAAGGGATAAAAAACAGTGGGTTCTTTACTGAAATAATTTACACTTCAGGACTGTGACATTTTCTTACTTTTTGATCTGTTTTCCTATTTGCAGCAAAGTCAGTGATGCCAAAAAGGACCCCTTCATATGCTATGCTAGTACCATATCAATCTATAGAGGGAAAAGCAAACAAGATCAGCTTTAGGCTTATTTTCAGAGATAAACCATACTGAACTACTGAATCTTGTAGGGGGGGAAAAAAATAGAAGTTTCATCAAAATATATACAGCACATTATGTGTTATGTAGACAATATTTTTGAAGTTGTTGCAACATATTTTTCTCTAACAAAACTATAAGAACTGTGGGGTGGCTTTCATCTGTCTTTTAGATTTTAATTGGTTTTATGTCTCTTTCCTTTTTATATAAATATGCATACACCCACACGCAGATTCAAACATACATATGCATACATTCATTTCATTTATAAATATTGATTAATATTCTTAATAATGAAAGAATTCAAGCAGAGATTCTACTCCCTATAAGAATTCTGAATCATAAGTCATCTTTTGGATCGATCTGAATGATATTGTGGTTCTCTGAAAACACAGTAGTAAATTACAATATTGTAATAATCATCCTGGTTCTTGATATTTACATCAAAACACTTAAATATAGTGCAAACATAAAGTTAACTCCATAGTCACAGGTTGGGAAGCTGGAATTCTGGATTTCTATAGTACTTCTAACATTGTACTGTATGCAAGTTGCCAAATAATGGTATTTCATTTTGATACAAATAAAATACTGTTTATTTGTAATTGGCTATCCAAGAGAAAATGAAGAAGAAGATGGAAGCAGAAGCAGCAAGAACACAAGCAGATGTAGATGTGCACTTGGATACCAGATCCCTGGATAGCAAAGGAGCATACAGTACCCAGCCCCTCGAAGATTAACAGCTCGGAAAACACTACCAGGAAAGCACTGCAGTGTGTTATACCAGATCACAAGATAATGCTCTCACAAAGGGATGCACAGGAGTTCAGCTCCATGTCACCTCCTGCTCAGGGCACCAGCAGAAGAAGCGAGCTGGGCAACCTTCAGATTTTCCGCACATCAGTACTACTGAGTCTTGGGAACAGAACCAAATAATTTCTGCGTTTGAAGCCAGTCTTGTCTTTGCAGCTGACTGTGAAACCCCAACCCAACAGAAACACAATGGTGATGAAGCCTGGTAAGCAGCGGGTGCCAACAATGCCAGACTGGGAATGATGAAGTCAAGCGGTTCGGCCACTTATAGTTTCACAACAGATGGGGATGTTCCAGGAACGAATAGATGCTCGAGATTCACAATGGCTTATTCAGCATTCACATACACTGAATAAAGAGACTCGAAAAAAGAAACACACACAACCACAAAAGCCAAGCTGGTTGAAGCACTGATTTGGGTAATTGTTGTAGAGGGATGAATATGACGACTCAATGGGTATGAAAAGCTGGACCCAGATGGCAGTAGGTAAGAAAAGATCATAGCAATCACTCTGCAGCATAGCTGTCAGCAATACAAGGACAGATCATTCCGTTAATATCAGGAGAATGGAAGAGGATCTTTTCGTTGCTGTGGGAAGATCAAGGTATTAAAGTTACATACGTACATACGTCAAGAAGTGAAGACCAATTGCAGGACAGATACAGGAACCTTTAAGCAGCTCCTTTTAGGATTGTATGTATGACTTCAGAATGTTTGATCCAAGAAAGCCTGGCAAATGTTTAAGACCTTCTATAGTGCTTTGCAAAAAAAAAAAAAAATAGAAATGTTATGTGGTTGAGAACATTTTCTCTGACTTCTGATATGTTTGAGGAAGGCCAGTGATATCACTGGGGAATCTTATGGATGGAATGAAGGGCACAAGTTAGTTGTCCTAATAATCTTCGTACTTGATTGGGCTTAAACAATGAAAGGGTGCTTTTTCAAAACCACATTTGAAAACAATTTGTTTGAAGCATCTCGGGTCTCACAAATCACCATCGTTTTGAAAACACACTCAGGAGAGTGAAAATATTACACATTTACAAACATATGGTCTGTATTTTAGTTAGAGGACAATAAAGGTGTCTTGGGGCTAATACTAGGGTGAAAGAACAAAAAAAAGGGAAATCATGAAGAGTAGCAATTGCTACTGCTTGGTTCTAGTATTCTCCCAGAGGCACAGAGGCCAACATTAGGAGAAGGAAAGAAAAAATACTTTAAAAATACAGAAAACTCATTGTTTATAATATTACTGCTGCTGAATATTCCTGTCTTTATTTCTAAAAAAGATTGTGTGTAAGAAGTTTGCAGTGTTCATTGAAAATAACTGAAATAACTGGATGGGCATTAGAGCATATAATCATTGTGCTTGCCAGTAGTATTTGAAAACAGCACATGCATCAAAATTTAAAATATTTTGCTGGCCTTCCAGATTTTTTTGCTAAACCTAGTGTGCATTGGAACCTGAGTGAATGAATCCCATTAGTCATCACCATCTTAACAATATGCACTTCATACAGAGCTGGCTTCTGCACAGAGGAAGGAAATTACCAGTACTAACAAAGGAAAGAAGATTTATAATGAGCAAATATACAAAAGCTCCAAATAATTATAATATTCACAGCTTGGCAATGACTTTCTAGGCTATAAAATTACTTTTTTTTTGGGAGAATGAAGATTTTACAAGGTTAATATAAACAAAGGGTAATTGGAAAATCAAATTGCTCTACACAAGTTATTGTAAGGCCTGGAATAATGGTGATAACATTTTTAAAAAGCTTTCTTATGAATCAGTGGATTTTTGTTTTGCATATTACTGCAATCAAAAATGCTCCCTTTCAAGTGCTACGTGGGAAACATAAATGGCTAAATACAAATCCCAGCTTACCCCTGATACAATAAGTTCTCCTCCCAGGTTCTGAACTTCTGCCTTCACTTTGCTGCAGATATTGAGCTGGTGGCAGTACAGGGCAATGCGCTGCAGGTAGGCCAGCAGGTCCTGTTTGCAGGCTGAGTCTGGGCACTGCAGATGACAGAAATATGTCATTAGATATAGCTGAGATTTTATGATTAAAGACAGGTCACCAGATAGCGGCAATGTGTGTGTATTAGGTGGATCTATGCCACTTTGTCTTTACATGAGGTACTTGATGAAATGTGAAAATGCAAACTCTGCCTTTCATTTAACTCAATATTTATGAATTGTAGCCTGAAGATGCACTATACCTTTCTGGAGAGAGATGAAACCTCTCTGTCAGTCACTAATGAAAGACAATGACAATACGATCACTGTGAGTGTTTACTTATGATATCAGATTGTACTGAACAGAAGAATCTATTGAGCAGCCAAAATACCAGGTTTGACTTGAAACTCCACAATATGGACCAGTTAAAGTCCAGAGGAACCCAGTTCTGACTGATCACACCCACTCTAATGTCAACTCTTGTCTGTGTTGCCATCTTCTCTGGCATTTGTGCGGACCTTCAGAGGACACAGCTCTGCCTCAGGCTTGGCAGAAACCAGGTCTCTCATTGACACCTGAAGGACTTGAGAGGCAGAGGTGAGGCTGCTTGGGTTTGGTAATGGCAGATTTGGCAAGCTCATTTTTGATGCTGAAATACCTTAATCTGTGCCAGAGAGAAATTATTTACCCAAGTGTGAGCGACATATTGCAGAGTATCTCAGCAGATGACATCAGTACTGCAGCCCTTCTCAAGAACACGGTGAGTTAAGCTGGTCCCTCTGCATGTCTAAGGGATACTTCTCCATCCTAGAGGGAAGGCTGTCTGCAGTCCTGTACCATTTCAGATACTGTGAATCAATCCCAAATGTGTGTTGATACAGATTAGATTAGGTCAAATGTGCTAGACACTGTGAGGGTTTTATAATCAATATAACTAGAAAAGGCCCAAGTACAATTTATTCATAGTCTCTGGGACTCTTAATAGAAACTGCATCTTCCCCCACAATATCAAGAGCATGATAAACAACAGTCTTGTAGTTAATATTCAAAGTCTTGCCTCAAGAGAACAGACCTCAGTAATTCACTCTGATGAAACAGTGCTAAAAGGGTCCATTGCTAACAGCATGTCTCCAATAAATACCCTTTGAATATCCTTTCAGTGCACAGCTTGGGGAACAAAGATTCCAAATATGCCTTTTTAGCATCTTACAAAGTTTATGCTCAATTTTTAGAAAAATATTATCAGAGCATTTCAAGAAAAACTGATAGAATTAAACACACACGAGCCAACAGTATCACAGCCTCAGACTTGCGGTCGCTGCTCTAACTGAGCAGATAATGCTGGCCAGGAATGAGTTCATGATGAACTAGTTGTATATATTGTTGTCTATAACCCTAAAAGCAGTCACTTTGCTTATTTCTCTCCCTTTAAAACTAGCAATAAACAAAGCTGGAGGTTCATTGTGGCTGTCAGGTTAAACCTGCCCCACATTTATGGCAATGCTACAAAGCCTCTCTTCCTCAGACAGGTGCCACATCTTTCAGGTATGAATCCCTAAGAAACCTACCAGTTCCAATTTAATACAAAAATATTTACCCTATTCTTGAAGTCTGTGAACTGAAAGAAATGAACTTTAAAGCAATAATTCTAGAGAGCTGTCAAGGTTTTAAATATAAGCACCTTGGAGTGAAAAAATGTAAGAGCTCTCTCATTGGAACAATAATTAAATATGCAACTGTCCATAAAAAGTTTATATTGCATGAGGGTCTCCAAAGTTCTGTGAAATATCATTAAAGTGCAGGCATTAAAACAAATAATTCATTCTCAGAGTGCTTTCACTGTTTATTATTAAAGTGTTACAGTCCTCTGAAATTTAAAATGTGACTCAAGCCAATGCACTCTAAGCATAACAAGTCTCTTTGTGTTTCTTCCTTTAAAATATTCCACCTCTGCAAATACTGCAGACTAGGAATTTCATCAGCTGACAGATGGATTTCTTTTTTCTTGTGCTAAAATGAACAGATGCTACTTTCGAAGGATTGGAATGGGTTAACTACAGGAAAAAATGCTTGCTGATAAAGAAGAAACTCCAAACCCAAAATTCCCAAGGTTATAGAAAAATTGGCAGCTTCAAGTTTCTTGCCACTCTGGCCCATATTCCATGGCAGCATATGTTACACAATATTACATTCTTTCGTGGAGAAGAAAAAGACACATTTATAGTGAAGAGAAAGACTAGAAGCAAGGAAGTTTGTTGGTTCCCACTTCCAGTGAATTTTCTCCTGATGACACCAAGAGGAACGGAACTATATGAAGTTAAAATTTAACTTGCCTGAATCTAAAATTAACTATCAAGGACCTGGATTTGAAATTTGGCTCTTGACTTTTAGTATGCTGCTTCCTCTCTCTCTCCAGACGGATCCAGATGGAATCTAATCTGAAAAAATATATATCTAGCAAGTTCATCTTTCCAGTTGTGATATGAATTTGGTACTGGGAGTGAGGACACAGAACAGGGACTGGGGGCCTGTTAAGGTGAAATACCTACAATAGCCTGATGCTAAACCAGAAAACACGGAGCCAAGGAACATTGAAGAAGAAATGTGCCATATCAAGGGAAATTGCTGAAAGAATGAGCTGAACAGAAGGCAAGTATTCCAAGGCATATGGCAAAGGTAACGGAGCATCCGAGTCTCTACTGCTTCCATAACAGCAAATAAATTTTGGACTCGATGATCTTAGAGGTCTTTTCCAACCTCAGGGAGTCTCTATCAGTCGAATTCTAACACAAAACCTGGGCCCAGGAAAGAGGCTGTGGAACAAGTCGGGCATTTCTGAGCTTCAGAGAGACTTGTTTATGACTTTCCTGTACTGCAAAACCCAACTGATAGCTACAGGAAAACTTCTATTTGATGGGTAGATCAGTATCCAGGTGGTGACTTCCAGAAGGTGATTCTCGGCCAAGTAAAGATAATCTTTTCCTGTGAAAGACAATTCACCTATAGAGGTTACATTACATTTCTGCTCATTTTTGTGGTTACCTGATCAGCTACTGCCCGTGCCAGTTTGTCCATCCTCGATCCTGCCTCTGCAATCTTCTTGGCTGCATTAATGACATCTGATGTGTTCTTCAGGGGGCCTTTGCCTCTGTGAAATACAAGACAATTATGCACAACCTAAATAAATCATGAAAGGCAACAGTTTTAGTGACCCTGTTTAGTGCTTGATTTTAAAATAGTAACACGAATGACTTCTTAATTTATTAGAATCTCACCTTTTAACTACTTTATAGTACAGCTTGATTAAGAAATCGGTCTGCTGCATTTCCTCTCCCTTACAAAATGCCTCACTAGCAATTTAGTGTGATGGTGCCTTCAAGTACATGAGCTGTAGTTAAAAGTATATGCATTTTTAAGTGCTCATTAAGCCAATGCTCTTTCTGGAATACACAACTGTTTAAAAATTACGTGATTCCCAAGCCAGTGCTAAATGTTAAGCCCATCATGCCTAGGGTAAAAATGTCACATTTTAGAAAACTTTTTTTTTAGTAGGTTTTTTCCCACTGGAAAATAAAGATATGTGAAGCATAATCCTTATATTACGCTTAAATATTACACTTAGAACTTGTATAATTAGCTTGAAGACTGATCTTTCACTATATTTTTAAGATGATGTACAAAACTCTCATTTTAGTCTGTAAAGTAACCAAAGTGCGGTAGGACAAAATTAAAAAGTCACCACAGACTTTTCTGAGTTTGCTTCACACTCAGAACTTTAATCCTGTTTGTACTAATCAAACTGCTGCTGCTCCTGAGAACGGCTCAGTTGGAAGTGAGCTTATTTTCTTTTTTTTTTTCTTTTTTAATTTGGAAAATCATAATATGATCAAACTTAATTTTTTTTTAAATCGAACCAGAACAAATTTTTTTCCTAAGCACAACATTGTATTATTTTTCCTTTCTTCATAATCTATAATGCCAAGAATAACATGCTGAAACATATTTCCACTTTAATCGTCTTTCCATACTTCCATTTCCACCTTAAACAGATAACGAAATAAAAGTATCCCACTTCTGGTGAACTTAAACTGCAGCAAAAGTCCTTCTTGGTGACCTCTCATGTTTCTACATTAATTACACGAGCAGATCTTGCTGTCACAAACTCCATGCATTTGAAAAATTATTCTATTTTAACTCTGCTGAGGTTACAGTCGACCAGAAAGGTGTGATAGGCTTTGTTCTGTTTTAATGGAATATATTAAACAAGTTGTTATTGAATCTGATGCTGACAGAGGTGCACTTTGATTATTTTTTTTTTAAATTTACTTCAAATGTGACAGTCGTTCTCTCTCATTCTCATATTAGTTCCGTTCTTTTGATGCTAGGAAATGTAATTACGAAACCTGCAATTTCATGTTCAATGTATCAAAGGTTGTCCAGGAGGCTGCATAAAATGTTCATATCTTGGGCTGTGTCTTCGGAACATCAATTCTTCCTTCCATGAAACAGTGACACAGTTTTTCATACTGTTTTTTTTGGGCAGAAGGACCAGAGTCCCAAGACAATACAAACACATAAGTAATTCAGAGTCCTGTAAAATATCACCCTTCACAGGAGGTTCTACCCTGACACTTGGTATCCAGGGGTGGTGAATCTACTGCAAGAAGAACAGCTGTAAAAGCACAAACTGAGAGGAAAACAAGCTGAGAGAATAACAGCTTGGAGCAAGTATAGTAGTAATCTATTAAAGCAAGCAAACTTTCTAGAGGCATAATTAAATTTAAAATGGATAAAAATGTTTTCTGTTGCCTATTATCAATTAACTACCTATGCAAACAGTCAAGTTATTTGAAAATTAATGTTATTTATACACGCTCCTTATCTATCTATCTATCTTTCTATCTATCTATCTATCTATCTATCTATCTATCTATCTATCTATCTATCTATCTATCTATCTATCTATCTATCTATCTATCTATCTATCTATCTAATCTATCTATCTATCTATCTATCTATCTATCTATCTATCTATCTATCTATCTATCTATCTATCTATCTATCTATCTATCTATCTATCTATCTATCTATCTATCTATCTATCTATCTATCTATCTATCTATCTATCTATCTATCTATCTATCTATCTATCTATCTATCTATCTATCTATCTATCTATCTATCTATCTATCTATCTATCTATCTATCTATCTATCTATCTATCTATCTATCTATCTATCTATCTATCTATCTATCTATCTATCTATCTATCTATCTATCTATCTATCTATCTATCTATCTATCTATCTATCTATCTATCTATCTATCTATCTATCTATCTATCTATCTATCTATCTATCTATCTATCTATCTATCTATCTATCTATCTATCTATCTATCTATCTATCTATCTATCTATCTATCTATCTATCTATCTATCTATCTATCTATCTATCTATCTATCTATCTATCTATCTATCTATCTATCTATCTATCTATCTATCTATCTATCTATCTATCAGGTGTGTGTGAACTCCAGGTTGTAAATGCAGAGACTGGCTCCTCTGACATGGTTTGAAGGTTTCAGACACAAGGCATGTGATCAGCTGGAGAATAAGAAATCATAGAATCACAGAAAGATTTGGGCTGGAAGGGATCTTAAAGATCATCCTGTTCCAACCCCCTGGCATGGGCAGGGACATCTTCCACTAGCCCAGGTTGCTCCAAGACCCATCCAACTTGGCCTTGAACACTTCCAAGGATGGGGCAGCCACAGTGAGATGAATAAATGGATGTTTTATTTTAATTCTAAAGGAAAACATGAAGATTTTTGTCCAGTTTTGTGCAATCACATTTTGACAGATACCATTTAAACTTTTGAACTCCCATTAAAAATAAACACTGAACAAAATTTAATTTATTATGGTGATTTGTAATTCAAAGACTCTTGTAAAATTTTGTCCCTGGTGTGTTTAACACTATGACTACAGTTTAACAAAATAATTCTGTTTACATTTTATCATTAATGAATGGCCTTTTGATGCTTTGCAATTAGAGAAGAACAAGATATCAACAGAGAAATGAAAGCAAAAAAAAAAAAATCATTACTGACAGATTCCCATGAAATATTAGATCAAAACAGCTTCATTTCATTTGGGATTTTTTTTGGAAAGAATTTCAGTGTTCAAGATTATATAAATAGTTTTGCCATTATTTTTGATTGACACAGATTGCAGTGAAATGTTGAAAGTTCAGAGAGGCACATGCATTTAGATGGGTACTAAACGAAATGTCAGTGGTGTGTCTGTAAGGTCGCAGACTAACTTTGCTGCTGACATTCAAGACGATCTGCAAATAAAAGAGATTCACAAACAGGACAAAAAACTTCACGTGATTAGTCCTATTTGGAGAAATACCCAGAGCTGTTGCGTGTAGAGGACTAAACAACACATCCCACTGTATATGATGTGAGCTACTTGGCTTTGCATCTCCGAAACCACAGCAAATCACCTCAAAGGGCTACAAATTGAACAGAAAAGGAAAGATGTGGCATATCTGAACTCCTCGGTGCAGGTTACTTTGTCCTTACCTGGTGAAGTCTGTCATTTCCATCATGATCATGCACATCTGCTTTGCCAGCACAATGATGTCATTACCACTGTCATCCCACTTTGCCACCTCCGCATCCAGTTTGCTCTTTTCTTGGTGGAATATCTCTACCTGCTCAGCAATCTTAGCCTTCTCCTCCTGGGGAAGCTGAGCCATGATAGCCTGGAGAAAAAAAACCCAGAAGTTGGGCATGAAAAAAGGAAGCCAGAAACTTGACATTTCCAGTGGTCCAAATGGCAAGCACAGCTTGAGTTGCTCTTCATGGGAGTTGAAGATGCCAAGCAAAATCCAGCAGGCATTTGATTTCTGCTGAGACAGGCAAAGCCAAATCCACAGCATGTTTATAGCTCTTCTTGCACCTTCAAGATGATAAAAATTATATGACATACAGATTATTCACCAGTTGATACAGGAGGATTAAATTCCTATTAAATCTTAACTTCCAGGAAGAATAAAATGAAGGACACTTATGGGAAAAGGCAGACTGAATCGCCAGTGTCTCCTTTAGTCTCATTCTCTGTCAGATATACAAGTTTCTGATTAACCCAACACTAAAATAAGCTATGACATGCAAGATAATACATTTCAAGTGAATTGTAACAAACATGTCTTTTAATGATATTTAGTGTTCTGTCTCTTGGACGATATGAAAAAAGGCACGGCACGGGTTGGTACTAATCTGCCTCGACACCAAGAAAGCAGAAAGTTCCCTGCCCTCTTGAAAAAAGAAACAAAAACAAAACAAAAAAAACCCCCTGAAAATTATAATAATTACTTTTGAAGATCAAATGGGCACTTCTAAAAATGATTTCCAAGTTGAGTCACTATTTGGCTTTAGGGGTTCTGAAGACCACATTATGCATTTAATGGGGTGTGACACATATTTAAGTGTCATTACATTTTTTTTCTTGTTTATGTCACTTTCAATCAGCCACAGTCTTTTTCTACATATTCTTAAAAAGCTCTTGGCTTTTAAAAGTTCATAATTGACCTTTTCCAAAACTGAAATGAAAAAGGGTTATAAACAGTAGATCAGAAAATGAGAAATTTGCAAATGAATCAAATTAAAATTCAACACGAGTTTTAATTAGGCCTTACCAATGTAACTCAGCAGTTTCAAATGTTAGAATAATAGTCCTTCCACAGGAAAATGCTGTGTAAGTCAAGCTAATAAATAAATATATAAAATACACATAAACCCCTAGAACTGATGAATTAACTGAAGAGAATATCTAGGAGTAGTAAAATTTGGGAATTGGATCTGCATGTCTTGCCTGCAGTTTCTTTTGGTGGCAGCTTCACCTGCACACACTTTAAACTGGTATACAGTGCTTTAATATTTCTGTTCCAGCTGCTGAGGTGCTTTCAAAGCAGCCATATCCTACAGCAAATGCAGCTCTTTCATTCCAGTTTTATTTCTACTGAAGACCAACACAAGCCTTTCTACTGAAATACGAACAGCTTTATGGAGTAAGCATATTAAACAAATCCATTATGTTCCACAAATAAAAATGTTTTGAATATTTTCTACAGAAACGGTTCAAATAAGATACTATTCCACTTAGCAGAATCATTTCAATGAGTCACTGCAGGTTCTGCACTGGGCAGCTTCTGCTTTGCATGTTTTCATTTTAAGTCTTTGTCATTTGTTGCTCCCTGTGACATATTGCAATCTATGTTATTCAGGAACTGTCCTTATAATGTATTATGTTTATACAGTGTTTGTAGCTGATCAGAGCAGAAGGTTTTAAGTGCAGCAATAATAATAACTGCAATAAATGTAGCAGAATTTAAGACTCCGAAGTTCCTAGGTGAACTCAATTCTTAGTAAAAAAAATTACTGCAGTCTTTACTTGGTTTTCAGATCAAGAAAGTGATCTTTCAGTCCTAAATGCAACCAAACAAATGGAAAAGACTGCAATTTGATAGAATGCTCTGTACTGTACCTCAATTCTGTTGTACCCGAGACTTACTTTAGTAGTCAAGTCTTTGAATATAACAATCAGCACTTTATGCTCTTTAAAATATAAAAAACCCACAAAAGATCATCATCTCCCTCCAGAACACAGTTCTGTCATCCTTCTCAGAGTGAGGTATCCAGGTATCATTCTGCAGTTCTTGGGACTGCATGGTTTTCACGGTCAGCTCCTGCTCACCGAGCTCTCTGGGCTGGGACCTACAATCCATCTCTCTTCATGTAGATCAAAATGAATATATATATTATGTCCTTGGGATTTAGTGATAGAAACCCAGCTTTTCTGATATATGGTATGATTTATCTACCAGTTATATTCAATATTCATGGAAATTAATTTAAGACAAAAAGAAATCTCTGCCCATTACACTGGTCCCATGTCTCACGTTTCTCCCATACTTTTAAGTAAGCTTCTTTTAGATTTGTGTAACTCTTCTGTTTCTCTTCAGGGTGTAAAATCTTTGATTTAAGTCCCAACATACTGTGAGTCCTACAGAAACTAAAATCTTCTCTGTCCTGGTGCTCTGAATTGATTTTTCAAAGCATCATTCCCTTTTGATCTTTAGGTTCTCAACCCTACAAATCGTCTTTTAGAATCCAAGGTAAGAAATCCCCATTCCAGCTACCAGCTTCTGCTAGTGTTTGTTTCAAGTGTGTGAGGACACATCAGAAGAAACCACAGACTTGTGTGAAACAGGCATGAAAATAATTCAGGTAATTCCCAGTTCCCCACTGGTTCTCTGCTGGAAAAATGTTTCAGGCTTATTTTTTAAACTCTCTTTACAGTCGAATATATTTTCACCATGTCATTTTCCCCTCAAATTATATTCTGATGGGTTTTTTAATAATCTGATCTGAGCAGCCTATTCAGTATGAAGTAAACATTCACCAGAGGGTGGCATAATCCTGAGTGTTAACAGGAATATTCCTGACTGTTAACAAAATTCACTTCCCCAGCACCTGTGACCCCTGAAGCACTCATCAGCTTCATTTGCAATCCCCATGCACAAGCTGAGGTCGCAAATCACAATGACTGGAGTTTATCATGATGTAATTACCCTGGCAAAATTACATTGACTCGGTAGCAAATGTCTTCAATTACAATTAAATTACAGGGACTACTCGGTAGCTTAAACAGATCTTCTTGACAGGTTTGCACACTGGGAAACATGACTAATGTAAGATTTCTCTGGATACGGCACATGGTGCCCTGATGGGATTTTTTTTTATTTTTTTTTTAATTTGCTGACTACTCCCACGGCTTCAGCACATTCCAAACCTGCAAAGCCTCCTCTTATAGCAGTAGCTGGAGCAAACAGCTGATAGAAGGCATCATGAAAGGCTCAGGAAGATCATTCAATAAAGTCAGTGCTACTCAACTAGGTGCGACACAAACTTTCAACACTTGGGTCAGCTTGGTTCTGTCCTTTCTTAAATGACCCTGAAGATTGGAAATCACTGCCTTTGCTTTCAGAGGCCCAGCTTTTTATTGGTGGCTATACAGACACTAATGTTTTATGTGGGGTTTATACTCACCCTGGCACTCTGGCCAGCAATTAGCTGGTCGTCCTCAGTCTGTACACTTGTTCGGCTGCGAACGTCATAATCTTCCTGCTCAAAGTCTGAATCATCCTCCAGCTCTTCAGGGGTCTAAAGAGAGAGAGAGAGACAGGGAGAGAAAGCCAAAGAGAGGAGATGACAAGCTTAGAAAGAATACAGACAAAGTCCTATGCACAGCAAGCTCTTATTTCATCGATCCCTTGCCCAGGAAATGCTGTTCCGTTTCCCTTTTAAATGAACTTGTCTGCCCAAGCAGTCAGGACCAGAAATTGAATTGTCTTAAAAATTAAGTTGTTTCAACTCTAGTTTTCTTTACAAATAACATTTGTCATTACCTTGCCACAACTTTCCGTACTGCAATTTCTCTTAACTCTGTTAGCATGATGAATGCAGTTCCAGGAACAAATATCCTTTGGAAACACTAACAGCCAGAATGCTGTATTTCAAAATAATGTTATTTCTTATATAAATGGACACTAATACTATTATATTCATGGAAGCTACATGTAATCTTCAAAAGAGAAAGTAAATATCTGGGAAAAAGCAACTAACATCCTGGAAGAAAAATTTATCAAAACAAATAAGAGATTTCCCATTGAAAGAAATCATAAGTGATGTCAACTGGTTTTGAAACAAATGTAAAGTTTATAACCTACATTATCTTGTTAGCTCACATGGTTCTTTTCAGATACAGAGCTTTGGAATTTGACTCATCCCCTGACTGAAACCATGTTATCTCCATTGCTGGTGCCACAAATGGTGCGAGGGTCTCTAAGCAGATTGGTTCAATCTAGTTACATATATGCAGGCTTCAGCTTGTTTAAAATTTCAGAGAAAGTGAGGAAAAAAGATAACTGATGGATCCATCTATTTGGTTTTTTTTAGCAAAAAACTAGGAGAAAAAAATTTCCTTATGTATGTACAGAGAGACAGTATAATTAAAATAGCTATTTAGTACCATATATGTTATAGATGGTGCAAAAAAAAAGAGTCTTTAGAAAGAAGATTATATTCCGTTTTACGAGTGAATAGCCTCTTGTACAACAGTCTGGCCATGAGCAACTTCTGTAGGTATAATACAGGATAATGGTAAGAGAAAAAGGAGATCACAGTAACAGTATCACCTTACTGGATACCCCCCATGTTGCCCCCAGTGTCAATCTCGAAGGCCATTACAGAAGAAATCACCTATGCTGGCATTCCACGCTTGGAGGCAACGTCAAGTTTTCTAGCAGAGGTGCTAATCATTGCCAGTTGTCATTACAGCTCTGTCTTGAAGATGCTCAGTCACTAGGAACCGGTCCAAACCCTCTAACATAATGTGGAGAAGTCTTTTTTGGCGGTGTTTATATTCCAGCCTGGTTTCCAACGTGAAGTGCACATCACTGTTTGGAGCTGCATGGTGAAGTGCACACGATGGGGAGAGTAAAATACAGCCATCTTCATTTGGCTCAAAGAGTATGAATTAAATATGTGTTTTGATGCTGAGTGCTGGAGGAAGAAATAACCAAGTGTGACAGTGTGGTAATGGAACTCAGGCTGCATCTCTGAAGACAAACATGTACAAACAGCGTGTGTAAGAGGATAGACAGCATGAAAAGTTCAGATGAGAAATGAATTTACCTTTTCTCTACTGTCACAGGAAAAATAGAAAGACTGGTACCCATCATTAAAATGACCAATGGTCTTGTTTTCCAATCACCTTTAATCACTTTATTTTCTCTGCTCGGCTGCCTGAGGGCAGGATGTGGCCTTAAAATCTGTCACAGACAAACAAGCTACAAAGAGAATCATACAACTCCCTGAGCAAAGAGAGTATTTTCTATCACAGGTCTCTGCCTACACTTTCCTGTGAAAAAAACGAATAGGGTGGAGAGCTTCAACCCCTTCTTCATAAACCAGCTGGCTCTGACCCATCCTCCAGGTCCATTCAACTACCCAGTTTCACTGGTCATTGTAAAATCAGCATTCTTTCACCCCCAGATATACTCCTCTTAGCTTCTTCTGTCTCCATTTTTATAAATAAGACTATAAAAAATAAAGTGCAGTCCTCTCCCAGGCTTTCATGGTCAGACTGGCAGTAAAGTAAGAGTGCAACATTCAAAATATACATCTCAGCACTGTAACCACTAAGGACATCCATGAGGATGACCCTTAAATAGCAAAAATATTCTGAAAATTCTATTCAAGGATTTACTCTTAAAGAAAGATTCAGAAAGAAATGTATTGCTGTTATTGTTTGACACTCCTAACATTAACATTTGTGGTCTTTCAAAGACTAAAATTTAATGGGTATAGATGTCGAACTCAAGAGAAAATGAAGTGCAAACCAAAAGGACCAGTAATGCAACTGTTACTAATATATTCCAAGCACAAGACATCTCCGTATTTCCCCTCTGTACATGTGAGATCTAATTCAAAATGATCTTTCAGATTCACTTCACTCTCTTTAGGTTTTTAACTGTGGTGAATTTAACATCCTCATTTTCTTCCCCAGATAGCTACATTTTTCATTACGGGGAAGAGCTGGAGTTAACTTTTGTCTGCCTGATGCCACTTCAAACATCTTCATGCTTTTCACCTTTGCACCATCACTTTGTTTTAGCTGATCTCTTGGAGATGCAGCCCACACAGAATAGAGTCTCCCTTTTGTTTAGACACAAAGGTATAGAAAGAAATATTGAAGCCCCCTGACTTAAAGACTTCTACTCTTAGCAGGGCCTTTTATACATGCCATAACAACTCTAATTTTTGTGTACAGCTAACAGGACCTTGGTATTTAAAATGTAGTTTCTACGACAGCAGAGTCTGAAACTCAATTTATCTGATTTGGAGGATGGAAGTACGGAATCCATCTTGCAGACACCTGGACTTACAGTCACACAAACGTAGGAAACATGTATTTAATGTTGGAGACAGCTTCCAAACAAAACCGACAATGACTAGTGGCAGGAGAAGCTACAGGAATTTTCAAAACTAATAGATTTTATGAACTGATTGATTTCAGCAGAAAAATGGGCCATTTTCATCATTTTTAGTCTGTCTGGTTTGTAGCACAGGCCATAAGACTTCCCAGGACAACTTCTTTTTCAAATAGAGTATCTCTACAACACACAGAGCATATTCTTCATTCATCTAACTCAGATGAATTTTTCCAGTGAAGAAGAATCTTTCACAATCCCAGACAGATCACCTAGTAAATATATACTTTCTCTTTTAAGACACATGTTTTATTTCTAATATGAATATGGTGACTTTCAACTTCCAGGCATCGGAATATTTTGTTTAAATATCTCTCTGACTGTGAGAGCAAAGATCCTGCTGTAAACAAAATACCTTCCCTCACTATATTTTTTTTTTATCTTTTGTGACTGCAGTATAAAAATGTGAATTACGCAAGTGTAAGTCATAAAATGGCATACATATGCAGATTTATAAATGCTATTTGTTTCATATTTCACCAACTCAAATATACTTGATAGAAACCCCACGACGCTACACTGCTGTATGCACTCAGAAACTGTAAGATGCAATTGTAAGAACTTCAACACTGTAAACACCAAGTCAAGCTGACCTTGTAATGAGACTAAAGACTGAAAAGACGAAAAGATACTCCCCCAATTTTAACAGGAAAACGACCCTTAATTCTAAAAGACAAGGAGAAAAAAAAAAAAGTAGACTTTATAATATGCTTTTATATCCAACTCCACAGTCTTCTGTACATTTGTTCTGGTACTACTGCAGCCTGAGTGACTCAGGTGCAAGCAGTGCCTAAGTCAGAGAACTCTCTCACTGCAGGTCTTCAGTTGTTTAATGATCTACAGTAAAATCTCACACTTCAATCTGAGAAGCAGCAGGCAGTTAATGCAGACGATGGACCCCGTAACACCCTTTGGAGATAGGCTGTTTCAAAAGATGATCGGATTCTGCATCAGATCTAGTTTTCCAGAGGACCTGAAAAGTTGCAGCACTTTGGGTTTCTCCACAGTGGCTGCCCCACAGGTGATGATGGCTAAACCTATGCTGACAAGTGTGGAAGAGCATTAATACACCCAAAGAGTTTGGCGTTAAGGACCCCACACTGCCCTCATTTCATTTTTATTCAGACTCATTGTAGTCTTCTCTCATGGACTGAAAGTCCCTTAATGATAGAATAGAAATGCAGTTAATTATAGAATTGTAGAATAGAACACCCTGAGTTGGATCCACGTGGATCACCGAGTCCAACTCCTGGCTCTGCACAAGACAGGCACCAAAAAATTCCCACCATGTGCCTGAGAGCATTTTCCAAATGCTTCCTGAACTCTGTCAGCCTTGGGGCCGTGGCCACTTCCCTGGGGAGCCTGTTCCAGTGCCTGACCACCCTTTGGGTGGAGAACTTTTTCCTGATATCCAACCTAAACCTCTCCTG
This sequence comes from Cephalopterus ornatus, assembly GCA_013396775.1. Taxonomy (NCBI): domain Eukaryota; kingdom Metazoa; phylum Chordata; class Aves; order Passeriformes; family Cotingidae; genus Cephalopterus; species Cephalopterus ornatus. The sequence goes on from VZRE01014875.1 coordinate 113,721, forward strand.
ACACCACTTCATGCCATTCCCTCGGGTCCTAAGATGCTCACAGAGCACATCCTCCCAAAAAATCAAGTTTCTGTGCCCTAAGACCACTCTGTAAAATGAAATAAAACACAGCAAGACGGAGCACCTGGAGATTGGCTCCTAAAGTGCACTCCTGTCCCAAACAGATCTAACACTAAGGTTAATGTAGGTGCCACTAAAGGCGAGGTTTCTAATAGCAAAGGCCACGTGTGAAAAGAGTAAACTGGCCTCAGAGAGACATAAGAATGAGAAAAAGTGCCATTGTGATTCCTCTTAACTGCAGAGAGGGTTTCTGGCTAATAACTGAGGGAATTTCATAAACAGCTGTGAAAAAACAAAGTGTAATTTCATCCCTACGCAGTAATAGAAAAGATGTTGGAACGAAATTATTATTTTCTATTTTATTTTTAGGTTCTATAATTATACTCTTAAATTCATTATAGTACTTCTTAAGTTGTGGAAGGGATTTTTTCTTCTGTATAGATCATAATAACAGTCCTCAATGAAAAAATGAGTCTCCTTTCTCCTCCAGAGGGAAAATAAATTCTCCCCTTGTGAAAGAAAAAGACAAGAACAGAGATTATCCCCCTTTCCTTCAGCTTACCAAAAGTAATAATACCAACCAAAATTAATTTAAAAAGTGGTTTTATTTACTCTGTGGAATGAGGGAATCATCTCAGATAAATTCAATCTTTCATGGCTTGCACACAAACAATCACTGACTGAAAATAATTGTGTCAGATGCTCTAAAAAGTTTGCAAGGTTGGGTTTTTGTTATTTGGTTTTTTTCCTTTTAAATAATTCTTCAAAAAGTTTTACAGCCTGAATTAAAGGGGTGCATAAGATTTGATAGATTATTAGGAAAAAATATTCTAAAGACTTTCTTTTATAGCTTAATGCCTCACCCTTTAATTATACATTCCATTTCAGTGTGACATGTTCAGATGGGAATGAGTATCTCAAAGCGAAACTAATTTTGTTTTCTACAGAAAATAAGGTTCTGATTCAGCAAACTCTGGTCCGTGTAAGCTTATATACGTGGATTTTTCCAGTTAACTCACAAGGATAATGAGTCCATTTGTGTGCTTTAGTTCTCTGCCTAGGTAAGGAGAACTACATTTAGCTCCATAAATACGTTAATTGTCTGAATGCAAAAATAAATCTTCCTAATCTGGGTAAGCAGAATTCATTAACTCATATCATGCAACGAGTGGAAAGTAGTAGCGATACAACTGCAACAGTAACTTGGGAGGACGGCAGAGCCTGCATGCTGATCAGCTCTCCAGGTAAACCTAACGGTAAGGCAGAAACGAAACAAGTGAATGTGCCTCCAGAATTTAAAATGGTGCTTTGTGCTTAGCAGAAACATCTCACCAGGATGGACAGCCTCACGGCAACCTCTCGGGGGCAACTCTGATATACAGGAGGGTGCCGGAAGACGGAACTCTGCGTAGGGGGTGGGAAAGCGTGTGTCTGCTGCAGATCCCACTGTGCCTCATGAAGCAATTTCAAATGACTAGAGAAGACTAACCTGTGCTAGGAAGTGGTTCTTGTCCTAAGAGAAGTTTGAAAACTGCCGTTACAGACTAAGGAACTGGATAATCGGAGGGAAAACGGAGATCCTTTGCTGTGCAGATCTTTCATTTCATAGAACCGTAGAATCATAGAATGGTTTGGGTGCGAAAGGACCTTAAAGACCATCCAGTTCCACCCCCTGCCGTGGGCAGGGACATGTTTCACTACCCCAGATTGCTCCAAGCCCTGTCCAACCTGGCCTTGGACACTCCCAGGGATGGGGCAGCCACAGCTTCTCTGGGCAACCTGTGCCAGGGCCTCCACACCCTCACAGGGAAGTAATTTAAGTAAAGATTTCCATCCTAGTCCAGAAGAGTTGCCAATACTCTGATGCTGCACACCCAGAAACAGGATGGGTTTGCCCCCATCATCAGTCATGACTATAATTCGGGCTACCTGAGATGAGCACTGGGGATGAGAATGGAATTTATGTTTCGCAGTTATAAAATTAAGCCTGTCAAAAGCTTTTTCTGTAAATGTTAATACATAGTGACAGATGACTAAAATGGAGCTATTTTGGAGTGCTCCAACTGCCTGAAGTCTTACATCAGAGCCATAATACACTCCCAACCACAAGTGCATGTTACCTGTTTGCTCAAAGGGATGAGTTGGTATTTTAGCCCTGTTTAGCTTCATAAGAAATCAAAAATCCTCTATGATTTTCTCCACAGCTTTATGTGCATGTGGCTTTCATTAAGTCAGATTCAAGGTAATTTAGGTTTCAAATAACAGTTTCAATTGCTGAAGAGATGTCCAAACTAGATTTGGTTTGCTGTTTTTATGTTTTAAATCTTTGACTGCAGACTACAGTGAAAAGCAACACACACCTACTCTCATAATAATGATGTTGTTCTGTGGTTTCTTTTATTTATTTGTTTGTTTTATTAAAAGGTGTCTAAGCAAATTGAATCAACTGGTTAGTCAACACTGAAATGACAGATTTATACCTCAGTAAACATTCAAAACTACCCCTGCAGAGGCTCACTGGAGCAGCAAGATAATTTATTTATCCATTTAGATTTTAACCAGACCTACCTCACATCCTAGGCAGCACACATACATTAGGAAAAGAACCCAAATAAACAAAACAACAAAAATCTACACAAAATTTGAAGATCTTAGGAAATTAATTCTATTACTATGGAAACAGTAACAAAGTTTGCATCTATTGGCAGTAGCAATCAAATCTTCTCTGAGGTGATTAACATGTTAATTGTGGTTCATCTACAAAAACAACCTCATCTCTTTATTTACTAATTCTTTTTTTGCTGCACATACTTTTGTTTCGCGCTTGTTTCAATGTCAAGCCTTTCTGGCTTATTACAACACGAGGTTGATTCCAAGCAGCTTTTCTGTTTCTCTCATCCAACACGATACTTCCCTGTAAGTCCCAAATTTTACTCCCCAGGCACTTTACATACCCTTATCATCAGAACAGCTTTCCTGATGTCACGAACTCCGTCGTAAACCAGGCGGGAGGCGTCGATGAACTCGTTCTCCTCAAATGGCTGGGGGACATTGGCACTCAGAGCTTCAATGGCAACCTCAACTTGCTCAGCAAAACGTGGCATAACTGGGTTAAACACAGTGAAAGGAAGATTAGACACCTTCTTTCGTGACCATACTCCCCCTGCTCTTGGGCAGAGATACTTTCCAACGGACGTGGGGACACGCTGTTCTTACAATTTCAAGACACAAGGAAGGCTCATGGCATAGGTTTGTACTGATGCTGCACATGCAGAGCTCTGGCACGTTTTCTGGCAGGATGAAAATAATGATCTGCACATTCTCTCCCCCAGTTGCACAACAAAGAATGGAAAACTTCCTTTAAAAAGTGTGCTTTACTAACTTTTAAAAGACTGCAAGATACCTGAGCAATCAGTTAAGTACATTTAAAGGCTTTACAACTTGGAATGAACACAGTACATGTTTGTATAAAGTGATCAAAGCAAACTATAGCCATTATGCCCACTCATTTAGACAACTAACTGCAGTCTAGCTCATACTGAATAATAATAATTATATAAAGGATGAAATGCAAAATTACTTCTGAGAAGGCACTTAAATGAAACTTCTGTTTCTTCACTATCATGTATATAATACAAAAAATAGTCATAGATATTAGCTAGAAGTATTATAAACTGTGGTATGAACTTCTTAATACATAGCTTAAAGCAATTATTACTTCTGTAAATTGTTTCAGGGCGTTCCTTGAAGCAGCAAGAGGCTTTTCTCCAAATTTCCTACAGGATTCCTTTGAAGGTATAATCACTTTCTGTACACCATGTTTGCAAAAAGACAAATCTTCCCCAAGTCAGTCCTCTAACAACTTACAACCAAATCCTACAAACAGGAACTTGAATTTCAGGTCCCACTGACTATAATGCCCCTACACTCCTGTACTTATTAACTCCTTTTCAAAATTTTAATATTGGAGGAAACCTGGATTCACTAGAAACCTGGATGCAAAATCCAGTGGGATTAATTCTTAAGAATTTAAGGAACTTGGGACAAGCTTAAAATTTATAGATAGCCGTCTTTACATCATATTCATATCGTTTTTAATGCAGAATTTAGGTACCCAAATTGGGTACCACTGGCTTTATTATTTTGGCAATGCAATTGGAAAAACAGGAAAAGATGATTCCTAAATCAGTCCGTTGCCTTTTTTTTTGGTTAAAATATTACCTTTCCTGACTATCTTTTCCCTACACCCTATTTTTAATGCACTTCTTGGTAACTTGAACCCAAGTGATGAATACAAAGGGGAATTTCCAGTGCTATTTTCATCCAGAGCAGTGACAATCTTTCCTAGGAAGGAAACTTTCACTGTGACATGAAACCATATTTTCTTCTTGACTGAATATCCTTAAATTTATTTTAATCATAATGAAAACTACATTTTGTGCATCTTGCTTACTATCTGGTTTAAAGTAAAATCCCAGAAAATATGATTCGAGAATAGTTTACATTATGAAGAACAAGTGGCAGCAACCATGAGATCAAACTTTATGTTTCTGGCACTTTATTACTCACTGGATATTAATGGGGAACCCTTTAAAGTTCAAGATATAGTGATTCAAATCTTGTTTATATGTACATATACACACATACATACAGGTACATACAGATATATTTATATATTTGTCCATGTACACAGACGAAAGAACAAAATTATATCATCCATGAGGATAATATTCAGTAAATGCTTGGGATATATTGAAGAAAACAGGAAAAAGTGGCAACAACAATAGACTGTTAAAAAAGTAAACATTAACAAAACACTGCCAGGCAGAGGGGAAACATTCTAATTAGAAAATAAGTTTGAGAGAGCTGGAAGTTTTGGAAAGAATATTAATAAATGCATATATCAAATTATCTTAATTAATAGAACTCTTGAAAGTGTAGTAGGAGACTGAAATGATTGCATAAGGAAGTCTTTAGACTGAATATCAAAAAGCAATCATTCAAAATACAGTGAAAATAAGTAAACCTAAAGAATAAAACAGACATTATTTAGGGTCATAGGGATAAAACAAGTAAAAAAATAGATGCAAAACTGACAACAAAAAGGAGGTAAACCCCCTAATAATTATGGTTAAATTAAATTTCACCTTAAATTTCTGTGTAGAATTTCCTAACTAGCAGAAATGGTCAGGTATTTGATATAATTAATAGCAGATGCTACAGACCTGAATTAGGAATGGGCAGTTTGGATAACATCCACATTAACAAAAAATTTAAGGAAATTTATCTTTTACATATGTCTTCAAGTTATCAGAGCATAGTAAAATTTACCCCGTAGTTCTTAAGAAAAAATAAAAACAATTTATGAACCATCTTAGAGAACTCAAGAAAATCAGTAACAGTGAAAATTCCAGGGATTTAGAAAAAAAAAAAAAAAAAAGAGGAAGCACATATCTATTATTATAAAGTGAGAGAAAAAAGGAAGGGAGATTTATAGAATATTCAACATAATTTTGGTACCCGGAAAGAAAATGAAACGTGACATAGAGCAATTAATTTTTAATCATCTTGTAAATAATGAGCAGATGTTGGAGACAGGCAACAGATTTGTCAAAATAGGTTGCACCAAGCTTTCACAATATTTTCCTTGACAGGGCAGGTATCAGTGGCGGTGGGGAAGCCGATATGATACAGCTTGACTTTGGAAGGATCTTTGCAATGTCCACCTGGGGTGTTCTTAGAAACAAAACAAGGGAAGTGTAAATTAAATAACTGTACGGTGGAAAGTTACATTCTATTAATTTTCCTGAATTAACCTGACCACATGTGTTACCACAACGACTTCCACTGGCTGTGGAAGCCTCTTCCATCCGTTGTGACTTTGCAGAGCTGGCTATAATTTAGTCCTTTATCCACATGCTACACCGTGACCATTACCTGCTCTTTCAAAATGGAAATAGCTATTGAACTACTTTATGAATTGCTTGCTTGCCAACTGCATTTTTACATCAGTGCTCACTTTTGATTAGACAAGCAAGAAAAAACATCTTAAACTAATAAGATGCTATTACTTACAGCTTCTCCATGCATATGTGGCCATTTAATGCAGTAAAGTTTTTGAAAATTGAGTTGAAAACTGCATTATTCTCCAGTTAAGGTTATTGAACTCCATGACAAAAAACCTCCAGTCCTTCTTATCTGCCATTTCCTATACAAAGAAGGATATTCTTACCGCAACAGCGAAAGAACTACGAGTAAAATTCAGGCGGAGGCACAAATCTGTATCTGGAGTTAAAACTTGCAAATGCATCAGATAGAGAACGATTCATTTACTATGCCCAGAGACACTGGCTATGAATTTTAGATTCAGAAGCAAATCAGTACTTCTGGGGAAAAATTAAACGTTGGTTTCGTAGTTTGAGCTGTGGCCTTGAAAACTGTGATGCATATGCTTAGCCTGAAAAATGTGAGCCATTAACATCTCTGGGCCTAACTACATGAATTAATTAGGCACCTGCACAAATGAAAGAATCAGGTCCCAAGTTAATAGCAACACTTCTAATTTACTGACTTTGTCATTCCAACAAATAAAGATTTTAAAGCCTTTCTGTGGATGAGTTTTCAATGGCACAGAAAGTAAGATCACTGCCAACAAAATGTAGGTTGAATGGCTGCTGGAGAAAAACTGGGAATCAGCAAAGTTGAAATTACTTCCATTTTATCAATTGATTCTTTTAAATTATATATTTTTTGCTCTCAGTATAATAGAAAACTAGCACAACATCATGGGTGAATTCATGCCTTGATAAAACTTGCATTTTTTGGTGAACCAACCTGTGCCACAGAGAAAATATTTTCTCTAAAGCTCTTCTTGTTTTTCTCCCACCCACACGTATCTCCTACATATTAAAATTATCAGGTAATTATCTGTTTTCTAAAAATATATTCCCTATTGCCTTCTTCTTGTATGGCAATCAGTTTTGTACTGCAATTTTTGTACTTAAAAACATCGCTGCAAATTTTGTTTAGTGGCATGGGAACAATAAGATCACTGACAGGGAAATGTTAGGTTATGTAATAAAATTATTGAGATAAAAATTTAAAAATGTTTGGGCGTAACTGTTCACAGCATTAGAACAAAAAGTTTCATTAATATGCAAGATTAAATGAATGCCTCGCTAATTTACTGCACTTTTATGGCTTTATAATTTAGGAACTTGAATTCTTGAGAATCTTAAGTAGATGTGAATGTTCAGAAATATAGAAAGGGATAATTAAGACACAAAAAAAAAGCAATAAAGGTCAAGGGCCCTCCAGGTGCATGAGTTTCGAATTCTTAGTAGCATCGATGGGAGTCAGCAAACTTGTCCTGCTTTTGTCCTACTTCATACACCTGAAAGGTATAAATCTGTTTCCCTTTACCAAGCTGAAAGCGAGAGATGTTTCCATGAGGCAATTAATCACACCCACTCTAAGAAAGCAGTTCAAGTTCAACTGGATCAAATTCTGGCATTCCTCTGCCCACTGAGTAGAGAGGGAGGACAGATGTTTGGCTTAGAGCAGATGTCTGCTTTGGACAAGCAAGTTTAGGCATAAATAATCCCACTCATGCACCAAATCCTAGAACACTTCTGGCTCTTAATCAGGAGGGTACTGGCTGAGCAAGAAATCGCTCCTTTCCATCCAAATTTCACTGGAACTGAAGGGTTCCCAGAGGTCTCATCTTTAGGGTATTTTTCTAGCCAGAAGACTATTTTTTAATTGCAACAGCAGAGCTATTTCTTAGAGCTTCATTAAAGAGACAAGCAGCTACTCCACTCTTTCTAGCAGCCAGAAATTTGGATCCAAGGGGATCACCCTTCTCAAAGACCAGGGTTTTTTCCCTGGGGCCAGATTGACCCCAGACAAACCAGAGAAGTGACTGATCTCCTATACTCTGTCCATCTTTGCCCTCTGGCTAACTCTTGGTAGCTCTGTAGTCATTTAAGCCTTTGTAGTTGTCCTTCAGAACATTGATTTTCCCTACGCCATGTTCCTAAGATGCCAATCACCTGATCCAAGTAGCCCTTAAATGGCTTTAAAAATCTGGTCTGATATGGGTAAGATTCTTCAAGAAGGACATGGCAGTCTAAAAGTCTGGACCACTGCGCTGCTGAAAGCTGAAGGAAGGATCCCTGAAAAAGGTCTGTGATTCTCCTAAACATCGTAGTTCTTTGTGTCACATAAATCAAGAAAATTATCTAGAATGACTGGCAGGAGTCAAACCTAGGGATTATCAGAGGAGACTAATAAAGAAAAAATCCATGAATGATCCACTACTACACTAAAAAAAAAAAGATGCCCTGTTAGGAAAAAAGCTCAGCCGTTATCCAGATTTAAAAGGTTTTAGTACAAGAAATTCACTAAGTTGAACCTTAAAAATTTCAGAGTTCTGGATGAAATTTCTTCTGTGATTTTTTTTTTTTTTTTAACTAATCCATTAATTTAATTAGCTGAGTAAAGAATGTGGTCTACCAGGAAGTTTAAGATTTTAAACAGGTATTTAAAAGATAATTCCTACAGGATATCTGACACAGTCTGTCAAAGACGGCACAGTTTCTCCGATTCATTTGAAGGATGAATAAGGAATGAAACATGATACCTTATTTAGCTTGAAGTATTTGTCAAAGTCTGTTTCTAGAAGAACTGTATATTCCTTATCATAAGATTCTAAATATTTCATGAAATGTTTTTAACTCCTGGTCTCATATAATACAATTTACATTTTAGTCATGAGTATTATACTGCTAATTTAAAAGAAAAAGCTTTATAAAATTCTAGTGGAATGTTATACAATATATCACAGAATCGCAGTATTTTTTCCGTTGGAAAAGACTTCTCAGATCATGGAGTCCCACCATTCCCCCAGCACTACCAAGGCTACCACTGAACCATGTCCACATACACGTCTTTTAAATCCCTCCAGGGATGGCGATTCCACCACTTCCTTGGACAGCCTGTTCTAGTGCTTGACAACCCCTTCTGTTGAGAAATCTTTCCCAATATCCAGTCTAAACCACCCCTGGCACAACTTGAGGCTGTTTCCTCTTGTCCTGTTGATTTTTAGTTAGGAGGAGACACAGACTCCCCACTGGCTCCCCCCTCCTGTCAGAGAGTTGCAGAGAGTGAGAAGGTCCCCCCTGAGCCTCCTTTTCTCCAGCCTGAGCCCCCCCAGCTCCCTCAGCTATTCCTCATCAGTCTTGTGCTCCAGACCTTTCCTCAGCTCCATTACCTAATACAACAGTATTAAACCAACTGGTTTTCCAAGAAGATTTAAATATTTTGTTGCTTGGGCTGATGTATGTTTTGTAACGCACACTGTCCATGGATGTATCTTGCCTACAGGTACGTATATTAATTTGCTGGATGAAGAAATGGTCATATATAACCATGTCTGTGTTTCATGTCACTGGATCGGGTTTTCAGACCAGTTACCCTTCTGTGCTCAGAGGAGTGGTCACTGATTTCTCTTACAGCTAAAACTCATAAGTAGAAATGTGACTTCTCTTTAGTTCTGGATATCAAACCCTGTGTGTCTGTCATTGGAGAATCTGGAAAGAGGAAAAGCAAAATTAGAGTAGAGGGCTATTGCATAGAAGAGGATGAAATGCCACTGTCCAATGCACAAGATCATCTTGTCCTTTCTTGCTATTTACTATTCAGTTTTCCCCCAATGAAATGGTTAAAAGTCAGAGGTAAAATAATGAATACCCACGCTCTACAGCATTTTACAGTAAATACAAGACTTTCAGGAAGAATCAGCCTTCACTGCCAATACATTGCACCACTGATTTAGCCACAGACCATAAAACCAATGTTCTCAAGCTTTCCCGAATTTATGGCCAAGTCCTTAACCTGTGGCCCATATGTCTTAAGTCTTCTCTTCTGGCACTTCACAGAAGGCTCCAACTTAATCTGTGGGTTTATGCAACTAAGCAGGATGACGTGGGAATGGAAGAAATGGATTTGTTCATGTGCAGTACAGGTGAGCTGTACATCATAGAACTTATGGGGATGTCTGGAGTTATGTTACCAAGTGTTGGGAGATAGGGACACACACAGCGGAAGGAAAAACAAGCCTTCCAACTTTTTTTCAGACTGAATTGTCATTTGCAGAAAGATAAATGTCAAGGGAGAAGCGAGGTAAGTGTTGTTTGCCTCATGGCCAGGTACATCTCATAGGTACAAGGAAAGGTACATCACAAAGTGTTCAGAGAAGGATAACAAATGGCAGCTGCAGGGACAGACGTGTCTCACCAATTTCAGATGCCTCATTCTCCTGTCTACTTGTGCAGGACTACATGCAGTGAGCTCCCCCAAAATATTATTCCTACTAAATGGAACTCCCTTCAGGTTATTATTTCAAATAAAAGCTAACTCTTCAAAAAATCCCCTCAAGAAAACAGTCCCATGCTGTTGGACACAAAATGGGTTATATAACACAAGCAAACCACCCTTTCTGGCTTAGTTATAGGTTTGTGCATATCTGTATGTAGGTGTGTGTAGGCAAGGGGATGCAAGGAATACCAGTGCTTTTATTTTAAAAGATTATTGTACAAGTCTCACTTGTGTTCACAAAACATTCTGTTGGAGCCAGTGGATATTCACTGCATTTTTCTGCCTTTATTTTCTAGACTTGGTAAATTTCTTTCCACTTCCACCACCATCCTTCTTACTTTAAAAAAATGGTTTTTAACAACACAAGGTTTTTTGACAACAGATTTGAACAGCAACTAAGTAATAACAGTTTATAAAAATGGGCATTTCTATTATATTAACCTCCTGTTCATTATATAAGGTGTCTGGCACATCCAAAATAGATAATCCTCGTATTTTTAAACTCTCACTGAGTTAAATTGCATCTAAATCTCGAATTTTCTTTAATTATGCAATCCTTATCTTGACCTTCTTCCACTCTGGAAGATCTTCAGGTTGCGGAGATCAAAGTGGAAACAACTGGTTGGTGTATTCAGTGAGCATCTTCCTATAATTACAGCCTGAGATCTTCAACACTGCTGTGAGGGCTGTTATGCATGGGAAAAGTATCTTTGCTCAGCTGCCCCTAACAATGCCATATTTTTTCTGAGAGGATGAATTACGTCAGAACCTTCCTGTCTCTATAGATACTATAGTTTTAATTGTTGCAGACAATTGTCTGCTACACACTTACCTAGAGAAATGAAATAAAAATATCTTTCAGTCTTGTCCTTCTGACAAGGGAACTCCCTCATTCCTACCAGCCAAACCAGCATTTTCCTTGTGGCAAATTTTGCTTCAGCCTATTCACCTGTCAGTTAATACATTGTACACCAACCACAGCATCACGGGATTTATCTGTCTGCCTGCTGAGAAATGGACATTTATGATTTGCTTATGCCTTGTAACCAGCTCTTAATTCATCAGAGGCCTTAACACTCACTCCATGGTTACCCATTTTCCAAACAGCTGTGTGTGCAGGACTTTATGAAAAGCCTTAGAAAATCTAAATCAATTATGTTGTATCCTCCTTTATTACTGTATTCTATTTTTAAACTCTAAAAATGGAGAGAAAAATAAATAGCGTTTCAGCTTTCAGCCACAGTGGTGATTTATTCATCTCTTATGTGTCTCATTTAATTGCTTTATAATGCATTTTCTATGATTTCTTACTGTATTCCTCTGTATCTTGATCACAGTCTCTCTGCTTTAAAACCCTTTGGATCAAACCAAGCACTAGTGGAACACAATCTTCGGTATTCTCTGCTCCTTTTGCAAAATACCTTTCCTTTAATAATTCATCTTTTTTTTTTTTGTTGGTGATACCGTGACCTTTACATTTCAGTTTAGCAAAACTTTAAAGAAAATGCTAGAGTACTTTGCAGAATAAAAGTCATAATTTAATCAAAATTCCAGGATAAATGATCTCATGTTCTCAGGATGATGGTACCCATAAGTTGTACTATAACTACGTGAGCTCCCATAAAACATGAATTTAACATCATTTATTTTTTAAATAGGCTCCATTTTTCAATTTTTAGCTCTCCCTCAGATTCAACACAGGGATTTTTTTTGATTACAGCTATGCTTAAATTCATCTTCTTGCTTCCACATTTTGTTTCCCTTCATATCACTGCTGAAAAATCCATCTTTCCTACGTTTTAGTATTAGCTTTGATAACATCATTGAGCTGCCTTTTCCTAGAGATAAATATCTTTAAAGTTTGTCCTACTCACACTGATAAAACTCTCACAGGGATATTGCTGAATTGCCAGTAGTGCTGATTTTCAACTTTAGTCCATTCTGATAAAGACAAAATAACATAATTTGTGTCAAAACAGAAGTCAGAGTGACCTACTTAAAAACAGCCAGTTACAAAGTTACTGGGATATTTTTAAAACATGCTAAAAGCTGAAACTGAAAATTTCTGGTGTGAATCAGACGATTTCATATTTCCAGTGTCCTTCACAGGAGTAACCCAAGTACTACGGCACTTGCTGTTCCAGGATGGTTTCCAGACATCCCAGTGTAAACTGAAGATTAAAAAAAAAATTGTTGGAAATTTTTTCACAGCCTTTCCCAGGCATTTCTGGTCTTAACTTGTTCTGCTCTTTTCTCCTTCATTTCCCATTCACCTCCTTTCATTACAACCCTGCAAAGTCTGCTCCAGTTTTCCCAATTTATGTTCAACCCTCCGACCTTTAAAGAATGTCACAGCTTTTTCTCCTTCCTGAACCTCAGAAATCTTGAAAAAAAAAATATTTAGCCTCATTTCCTGTTACTTGATTTCTTTCTAGGGTCAATTCTTTTTCCTTATTTAGAAACTTGGGCTTCTTCCCTTCAGTTTTTACAGCTTCTCAAATAATTGCTGAGTAGACTTCAATCCCCTCCTTATTAAAGGCAACGGGACAGTCTCAGCTGGCCTTGGTCACTCTAGGAAAGGGTGCTGAGCAGTATAAGAGATCTCAATATTCAAACAGAAATTGTGCTCTGTTTTCTCTTGCTCCTTTCCCTTTCCTTTTGCCTTTATCCTTGCTTTTAACCTTTTCTTTTTAATCTCTTTTCCTTTCCACCCTTCTTTCCTTTTTTTTTGTTTTTTTTTTTTTCCTTTAGCATGGACCACCAGTAACAGGGTAATTTCACAGTTCTTTACAAATCTGAATGCCAATATAACATTTAACAGAGGCCATCAGGGCTGTGTCTGACCCTGGTTCCCCTTCTTCGTCCTGATCCTGACTCCCACCCGCAGCCTGACCTCCCAGCCTGGCCTCAGGCCATCCCATGCTCGTTCAGGTGCCAGATTCCCCCAGGGAGCCACTGGGTCATGTCATTTAGGAAACCAAGCTACAGATATTAGTAAAACTTCACAGTGCCCCCAAAAGCAAACAAACAAACAAATAGTGAGACCCTGAAGCTTTGGTTTACTCCTGCGCACAACTAACATCCGCTAAAATCTGTGAGATTTGTGCTTGTTCTCAGCGAGCCCCGTAGACTCTGTGGCTTTATGGGTTTCATCCTGGATTTATAAGAAAGTCAGCATGAGAGAGTTACACTTTTATTTTGGTTTTTAAAGGAAAATGAAAGTACCCAATTTGAAAAAGACATTAACCAATCCCTCACTCCCTAATACTGCTGTCAGAGATAAGAGTCTAACCTCTACCAAGTACTTGGCTTTAAAGGCAGTTCTTTAGTCAAGGGCAGGCCAGAAAGCACTAAAACACTAAAAAACCCACACCCCGTATTTTCCAAAACCTGTAAATTAACACAACAAACAAATAAAACTTTGAGCTGAGATACTGGTTTTTAAAGTGACATTTGTGGTTTCAATTTCTCAGAATCCATCAATATAATTTTCATTAAAGGTTAACTTTCTCTCTCCTAAAAAAAAAAAAAATAAAAAATTAGCAAAGCGTTTCTCTTTCCAAAATAGCGTATCCATATTTCTCTTCTGTGGATCCAACCCAATGCTCACATAACAAATTAAAATCCCTGGAAAAAGAGGCTTAGCAGAGGCTTTCTTTTCCTGAGCTGACAGTTAAAATAATAAGAAAAAGGTAATGTGCTTATTTCCCTTCCATTGTCATTTAACTAAATTTTTCCCAGCTTCCAAAACACTTCATTTAAAAATAAATAAAGGTCAATTAAAAAAAACCAACAAAACCAAAAAAGGAACAAAGATAAAAGTGGTGAGGTGTTCATGATCATGCTCGTCACAGAGATTTTGATACACACATCTGTGGGTGGAACCCGAATCCAAATAAATTACTGGTATCATTCTTGAGTGTTTGATAAAATCTGTGCAGGATCCCGAGGAGATGAATAGAAAGAATGCAGAAATAGATGTATGTATTCACAGGTACCCACATGATAGAATTGCTGAGGTTAGAAAATACCTCTAAGATCATCAAGTCCAACCATTCCCCCAGCACTGCCAATGCCAGCACTAAACTGTGTCCCCAAGTGCCACATCCACACACTCGCTGAACACTTCCAGGGATGGGGAATCCACCACTGCCCTGGGCAGCCTGTTCCAATCATTAACAACTATTTCTATGAAAAAAGTTTCCCTAATACCTAATCTAAATCTCCCCCGGTGCAACTTGAGGCCGTTTCCTCTCATTCTGTCCCTTGCTCCCTGGGAGCAGAGCCCGACCCCCGTCCCCCCGCCCCAGCTCCACCCTCCTGTCTGGGAATTGGAGAGAGTAAGAAGACACCCCTGAGCCTCCTTTTCTCCAGGCTGAGCCCCCCCAGCTCCCACAGCTGCTCCAGACCCTTCCCCAGCTCCATTCCCTTCCCTGGACACGCTCCAGCCCCTCAATGTCTCTATATCCCCTACCCCAACGTATATGTAGGGAGGGATCTGTTCTCTGGGAGAGGGTATATGGGACACAGAATGGCACAGGGGCGCCTAAATACCATTTTAACCACTGCATTTTAGAGCAATGAATTGAGTCAGTAAATTCTACCTTTTTAATCATAGAGAAATAATAATCAATGCCTTTGTAAATGGCCTGAAAAGCTGCAGATAGAAAATGTGCTGTAATATTAATGATCCACATTCATGCCTGGCATAAATTGTTTAAGCTTCATCAGCTCCATTGAATTTGGGCCCATTTTGTCTCCTGAACTTCTGCTGCACAATTTGTACATGATTTAAAGTTCTCAACATTGAAAACATAATTTTTTTTTAAAAAAATTTAATACAGGTTTTCTTAGATTTGACAAAATACAAAATAAGTAATAACTCTGAGGAACAGGGACTTTTTTTGAAGTATTGAATCCAAGCATTACACATTGATGTCACAAAGATGTACTTAGTCCAGAGTTTATAGCATTTCGTTATAATTCAAATTACATTAAAAAGTACAATAAATATGGAATATAAGTATTTACTGGGCCTATTATTGATCTATATAATGGCACTTTATACCTGCCAGTTACTCTGCTGAAAAATTTTTAATGAAAAATTTTGAACAAAAAATTTTACAAAACATTAGGTCAGAAATTTTCGCTGATTTCTTGTTGGGTAGTAAAAACTAAGGCGATTAATGAGAACAGCTGTTGGACCCACTCCTCCACCTCCCACCTAAAACACACACAACTCGAATCACTAAACTTTGAGGAAAAAAAGAAGCAAACCTCACTGCGTTATCTTCAAGTTAAGGCCAAGAGGCATTTTGGACATTTTTAAGGCGAAAAGGCATTTTTAAGGCCAGCCGGCTGTAAAGGGAACAGGAACGATGCATAAGAAATGGCTTTGTAGAGCCCAGTGGAGTGTGTACCATAAGCTGAAAATTATGTCACTGATTTTTGACCTCCCCCCAGATTTTCTCTCTGCAGCTCACAGGAAAGAGTCTGTGAAAGGTAATTCTACTGGACGATGTGGATCTACCAGTGTTGCACATGTTCAAGGCAAAACTTTCTAGTTATAATCACAATCTCAAGAATCCACACTTCAGCTGCAATTTCTAATAAATCCTACTGGGAGGTCAGAAAAAAAGAAGAAATTCTTGATTTCGGTCATTGGGATTTATCTGTGCAAATAAGGATTGGGGTCCCTATTAGGGCTAAAAGATATTAAGCTGGGCACAACAATAACACAAGTAATATTAAATCATCTCAACATATTTTTTTAGTTTATTTTGTTGATTCCTGTTCTCAAGGCGAACACAGAGACTGCCAGAGCCACGAAAGTTTTCGCTTTTCCATCTCATAGGGAAAGGCCTGTTTCTTCTGTCCAAAAGTTAACATTTGCTGCGTCCTGAACTGATGCAATTTTCATTTGTTCCCTCTAAAACGATCTTGATGATTTTAAATCCCAGATGAGCAAGTGCAATCAGGTGGGGGAGGATCAGCTCAGACATTTTCAGACAGCCATAATACGTGAATCTATATCATACCTGGTCACCTGGTCAGTGAGTGGAGACCTAGTCTGTGAAGGCAGTAAAATTTAAAGCATGATTCATCTGAAAAAATATAGACCACTGCTTCAAGACGAGAGCACTTGACTGCACCGAATTATTGAGATGCACATAGCAACAGAGAGTATTGAGTATAAAGGGGTTTAAAATGACCAGCTTAGATGTAATCACCCACATTTAGATGAATCCAATCCCTGCTCTGTCAAGGTAAAAACAGGTTAAAAAAAAAAAAGGAAAGAGGGTTCTTTTTTTTCCCCAGTCTATCAATCCAACAAACTTTTCTATTTTTATATAATCTACATATTTTATATAATCTAGCAGACTTTTATATTTTTTTCAATCAGATAATACATTTTCAGATGCTCATATGTATTTTTCAGTGAAAAATTGTTCTGTTTAGAAACACAATTTCAGTCATCAGCAAGTACATTCACCTGCACAGACCACAGAGTAATGCTTGTAATGATTTTCTGGAGACACATAATACGTAATCAACTGACTCAGAAGAAAAGACTGTGCATTATTTATTCAAATCTAGAAACTTTGATGAAGCAGCCCAGATTTGATGGGTTACTGAATCTCTTCTCTTCTCAGTATGACTTCTGCAACAGAATTGATCAGAGAATAAAAAAACCATCCATGGCCATGAATGTATTTGTTTATATCTTGTTTTTAAGCACAGATTTCCCTCTGAGTTACAGATCTCAGAGAATTAACTGAAAGTTTTATGTGACTAAATAATGAATATTTCAATAAATCAATAATTCTAATAAACTTACCTGTCTCAGAGAGCAGTTTGGTAGCTTCCAGCACCTTCTCAGTATAAACCCCAGTTTCATAGTTTTCCATCTCTGCATTAATGATGTGAATAACTCTGGCTGCACGGCCTCGGATGGCACCTGCGGTTCTGTCCAGTGTATCCACATCCCCCTCTTGGAGAGCAATCACACACTTATTCACATCTTCCAGAATATGGTTTTCTAGAACGGAGGGGAAAAAATACAGCTCATTTAATTTCCTTCTTTCTCGTAGCAAAGCTTACAGATTTGGGAAAAAAACCAAATGTCAATGTGTTAAAAGATTGATATCTGTCTTTATCCAGGTCTGCAAAGCAAATGCTCTTCTGTGATATTATGCCACATAATAGTAAAATTCCCAAGCGTGATATTTATCTTTAACAGGGACTGGACTACATCATCTTACCTGTACCACGAGTCCCAGCCTGTAATTCTTTGAAAACCAGTCACATTAATTTCAACCATCACACTGAATTTTGGTATAATAAAAATCTATGCAAAAAGGAAAGTGGCCAAACATTATGCAGATTCTTTAATAAACAGTCTGAAGATGAATTTACGCACTCCTGTGAAATTTAATATGTTTGGCTCATTTGTGCCTAAATGAAAATAAATAATTTTGAAAACACAACAGCAAATGGCCTTTGTAGATAGCAGGGAGCCTGGGCACGAGCAGTTCACTTCCTGCACTCCATCTATGCCAGAAAATAAGCTCTGAATTTTTCATGACACACACTATAATTATATGTGACTGTGCATATTCCGAAATAAGAGTTAACAACCGTGAGTCTGCTCAGATGAGGCAATACTGACCAGCTTTATTGGATTTGTGGGAGCTACACTGTTTTTTTTTGCCTCAGAATCATGTGCTGCAGTATCGTAATTTATGTGGTATTCTCATATAAACAAAGTGAAGGGATGAAGCAGATTTTGATTAGGTCAAGCATTATTTCTCAGCAGTCAGAAGAGTCAAAATAATTTCAATAAGACTATGACTGAATTTCAGATTTGACCAAACTCAATCTGAGACGCTTAGCAACTCTAGAAAAACAACTTGCTTTTCTGTTACAGACACCTCTGAACTGAAAATGGAATGCCATTCTTTGTAGTAGCAGTAAAACAGAATTAATCAGTTCACCAACTGCTTTTTGTTAATTATCCTTGGCCACTAAAAAGAATGACTCACTAATCCTCACTGTTAAAAATCCCAAGGTTGGATCATTTGAGAGTTTCATAAATGTATTACATGATGTTGAATTTTACACTTTAACAACTACGGATGGAAACCGAAAAGTCCCCTGAGATGTGAATCTGAGTAACTTGCAAGGCAAAATCCTTTGTTTAAAAAACTCCCCATATGGAATTAAAAAGCATTAATTACTTTGCCGAAATTTTTCATCGCTATTTTGTTCTCACAAACATCATTGATTGCTTTTACGATGGCATAACCAAATTTTGCCCAACAAGAAGTGCTACATGGATTTGAACAGACACTGCATTTGAAATATAAAATAACTTATTAAAATCATGGTCAGCTTTCTTTTGGTAGCCATCCTATTATTAAAACATACCATCAAATGTGACACTCAATATGAAGAGGGGGAGGTGTCATTTCAGGAGTTACATTTAATCAGACAGTAGCATTTAGAGTGGTTCAGTGGTTTAACATCCAAAAATAAAACTACCCTGTGTAAGCCGAGGCTTCCAAGCTTACAGTAAGGAAGCAACAGGATTTCTGGATACATGTCGTGTTTATTTATGGACAGTATTAGGAAAAAAAAAATAAACTCAATGGAAATTATACTTCCCAGCCACCTTGGAAAGTTTGGATCTAAGTCAATACTAAGTTAGAAGGAAAAATTATTTGAGAAAAAGAAATGAAAAGCCACATCTTCCATTCAACTGACTTCTAGTTTATGGATACAAGCACTTGGAGTAAACAGTTCTCAGGCAAATCAGAAAATGGCTATTTGAGAAAATCTGCCAACTCTTTGGCTTGTGGACCGGGTCAGCAGTTTACATCTTGGTTTGCCCTTTCACTGTAGAACCAGAAAAGTGTTTGTTGGTTTCAAATCTCAAATAAAAATCAGTGTGCTCCCAGATTCTGAAGTACTCTTTTATTCTGACAGTTCATTTTCATTTTCTTGTCTTGGCTTGCAGTAAGCACTCTAACAGGGCTGTTGAACAGTGGAACGTAATTAACTAAGTCAAACCATTTTCCTGTTAATAATAGTAGCAGGATATAACCAAACAAAATAAAGGGCAGGACAAAGACGAAAATCAGGGATTTTTTAAAAGAATAAGTTTTTTTTTTTCCTCCAAATCTCACAAACTTTTATTAGAAAATTTAGGTAACATCAAGGAAAGTAATGTGGATTGAAAGATGACATTTTGGCCAGACTGTCTCATGAAGTTTGCCTCTTCTGAGACACTCAGGTAAGCCAAGCACTCTTGGCACACTCTGTGTCCTTATTCACAACAATGAAATTCACCTTTCAAACCGAAATCGGAAAATGAGTTTTCCTCAGCAGACAATTATCCCAGGACACACAGCAATCTGCACTTACTGTGTTCGTTGTGTATGACTATGTTATAACAATCCACTCTGCCACGAGTTGTAGTACTTCACTAGGAGGATGGAGAAAAGACTGTGACCCAAAGAGTCAATGTCCTTCTCTTCTTCATCCCTTCTTTACGTAAGGACTGAGATACTTTGTCTATTTCCACAGAAGACCTTGCTTTGTATTGTAAGCCTCCCAAGTGAGGTCTGAGAAGTGCTATTTCTTGCACTACTTTACTACTTCTCTCTGGTTTTATTGTTACACCAGTAACTCTGAGACCCAGAAGTGCCTCCCAGCTCTCTGCAAGTGTACACACTGGTCCTGTCTGACAACACACCCAGACAAGAATCATAGAATCATGGAGTCATTAAGGCTGGAAAAGGTCTCCAAGATCATTGAGTCCAACAATTAGCACTGTCAGATCCACCACTAACATATGCATCCCTTCTTCCTACCCCTCTTCAGGGCCTGGTAACCCGGTACAGATGGTCAGGGGGCAAGGACCGTATGGTACATCTGCCCCACTGTACAGACACAGCTGATCTGAGCAAAGCTATAGAATAAAGCAAGGAAAGTGTCATGGCCAGGTTGGATGGGGCTTGGAGAAACCTGGTCTAGGGAAAGGTGTCCCTGTCTATGGCAGGGCATCGGAACTAGATGATCTTTAAGGTCCCTTCCAACCCAAACCATCCTGTGAATCTATGATTCTATAAAGTTCATCTTTCCTCCTCTTGCCTACAACTGCACAAGGATTCTAACAATTTCTACAAATACTGTCAGCCTGTCACAGGTCTGGAACACATTTTTAAAAGGTGGCTAAAATCCTACTTTGCGACTGAGTTGAAACAAAACTTCTTTAGAAATAGAAGCGCAAATAGGATGCTATTTTCTGGGAGGTGAAAAGCCAACCATTGGTACCAGGGATTAATTGACACGGTGTGGCTGCTCCTACTGAGAGCAGAAGATCAGCGTTCCCATAGACACAGACTAATGGATTAATGATGCTTTAGTGATTATAGCTTTTATCCACTCTGACCCATTACCTCAATTTAGGAGTATATTTTTAGAAGAGTCCCTTGATCCCAGTACCTGAAACAGAGAGGAAGTCATCCACCGAAGTGATATCATCAACAGCTTCAGTGAGGACTCGCACCTGCTTCTCCCACTGGTCTTTAAACACATCCATGTTGTCCTGGGCTACTTTGCTCTGGGGTCTGGCAGCCAGCGTGAGTGCAGCATTTATTACCTGTTATTCAAACCCAGTTGTTAGGAGAAGTGAAAGTTTTTTCACAACAAAAAGAGCAAATAGATTATGGGCTGTGTTAAAAATGCAGCATTACACCCTGTTTGACATGTGGGTCTTAAGGTATGAATGAATTTTTCACAGTTTGTGGAAATCAGGCAACAATGTCATGACAAAGACAAGGTTATAATCTTCACCCAGGCAGTTTTCCCTGTCTCAGAATCTCTCCCTAACTGATGCTTTTAAATGCTAAAAGAGTTCTCAGGTGCATTTTAGTAGGAATCTTACTTACCTGTGGGCACAGACTATCAATCTGTGTGGCTGCCATACGGACTAACTTCACACCTTCTTCATTATTTGAGATTGAACAGGCCAGATTTGCAACCTGCAATGAAATCAGCAGAGGAGAATCAAGTTTTAGGCAAGTGAGCCACTAGGGTCATACCTTTCTCTGTTCCTATTGAGCCTTGCCTGGAATGAAAGAATTTTATACAAGAGGAATAATACATCATCTTCTGTGCTGGTGAACAGAAACACATGTAGATTATTTCCTTACTAGCAAACTGAACTACCCATCTTCTTCAGATTTTTCTCAGAATCTGCCCTCACTGTCAGGTGTTTCACATCCTCCTCTATAGCTTGAAAATTATCTCCTGAGAAGTCATGTAGAGAATGCAGAGCACCCAGACAATGATCTATACATTTCCCTTTCTCACAGTTTCTTTTCTTTTTCTTACTAACCAGGTCCAAATGAATATGGGTAATCAGGCGCATCCATACACTTTGAGCTTCACAAAATGCAGAATCTTTGATGTCCTAACACATGGAATTGTACTTTTCCATCCATTAACAAAACTCTGGGAAGCTACATACCTCTCAAATATTTTCATTGTTTCAGATCCTGATGGTTTTCTGAGGGTTTTATTTCAGTTCTCAGGTGGACCTCTTTATTTGTATGCGGTTTCCTGCCCTACAGTAAGATATCCACCATAACAGTGATGTGAAATGTCTCTGGTGAAAGCCTCATTCCGTAACATATGCCTGAAGATCTCGTTCAAAGATCTTTGGATCTACATTTGCTCACTCTGGCACAGCTCTGAGAAGTCTGAACCTCATAAGACTGAAGGCTATTTGGACAAGATGAAGACAGAGGAGACTTAGAGAGACATCTGAATGAGATCTAGCAATCAGACCATGTCTCCAGAGCTGCATCTCTGTGTCTTGGATTCAAGTGGAAGAGCATGTTCTCCCAGCTCATGCAGTTCTTCCAAAAAATGCATTCCCAAAAGCTTTGCACCAAGTGCATGAATCTGCCATGGTTTTCCAAACAGCAATTCATGGCACAATGCACATAATTAAGCTCATCAGTGATATTTAAATCACAAAGGTACATTTTGGGACAGGGGAATACAGGATATTTTTTTAATCATCCAAAAGTACGGCTTTTAATTCTAATCCACATTAAAACAAACTTCTAAATTTTAAATATGCTTCCTTGATATTATTCACTGTGCCTGAAGGCATAACTATCAGTTGGAAATGATTCATGAATTAGTTCAAATACCCCCATCCTTCCAATTTTCCTCCAGTCTCCCCTTGTGGTATTAAACTGTTCTCATCTCCAGTGCACATCCCCGCATTAGCCCTGATCCATCTGTTCTGCATGGAACCTATTTCCCTTCACAGTGCTGGGGAACGTGGTTTGCATATATCACAGTGCCAAAGCTCAGGAAAGAAAAGAACCCAAGGCTTCAAAGAGTCCTGCAGGCATCTCCTAGTCAGGATTTTATCACAGTGTTGTGATTTTCATTTTCATTTCATGATGAGACAAATGAGTTAGCCTGTTTGTTAACAGCCTTACAGCCCTCACATCAAAAACGCTCTCCTGAGCTGACATCTTCCAATTAAGTCACCATTTTCTGTAGTCACTTCTTTGCACACATCAAACAGACCACTTTAATCTTCACCAGAAACAAAAGCTAAGCAGGATGATAATTAGAATGCATTAACATGAGTGGAAATGACAGACCTTAAAGACTAGTAAATAATATTAAGTTCAGCAAGTGCCATCTTCCTGTATTTGAAATAAGTGGCTTTTCAGATTGCCCTTTCATTTTGTGATTATCATGATGGGAATTTGTCCTAAGGCTTCAGATGCAACATACATCTTATTTTTTTCCACAGATAGCACTGAAGGGGGCAGAGTGTCATGAAACGGCAATCAAACTATGAAGCAGGTCTTTGAGTTCTTCTGGAAGAGATCTTGGCAGATATAATCAGCAAAAATAAAACTTATTTTGTCTCTGTTAATTACTCTTTCAATAGAATCTGATTAGATAATATTTGGATGTTGTAAAGTGCCCCGTTTTCCAAGGAGGGATTCAGACATAACCAGAGCAAACTTTTTCTCCTTTATTTGTAAAACAGAGTTCAATACATGGGTTTGGGTGCTCCTACTAATACAGAAGTACAAATGTAATCTATTGCTGCATTAAATATGCATCAAAAGAGCATTACAGTTATCTGTTTAAAAGAAATAGTGATACATATCATGTATAATCCTTGCATGATGAGCCTAATAGTTTCCATGCTATATTTCAAGACTTGCATAAATATAGCACTGTATCATCAGCAGTCAGAAAGCAATACTGAGCCACAATTCAGCAGGGAGTGCGCCAGCCTGTACCATGGGAAGATATGATTATGTCAAACAAGAACAGAGATAAACAAATTCCGCAAAGGTAGATGCAATCTGGATAAAATTGAATTTAGCACTGCAAATCAGAAATACTACGACTTTACCCAAAACTGATTTTTAAAACGTGGCAAGAAATAGCCATTGCTTGCTTAAGCCTGCATTTTAGTGCCACTGCATAAGCATGGAGCTATGAAACAACACAAGTTCTAAGGGCACTCAATCATCAGATACCACAATATTTAATTATTTTGATTGACTTTGTTATCAAATACACAGTCAGGTCACTATCAGTTAGTATTCCTGGCACGGCAAGGTCCACATGCATACTCTTGGTTGATAGAAACCACGAGGTAATTCACCACACTTTAGCCTACCATAAATTCAGCAACTTCAGGTATTTTTCCTATCTAAAACTATGACAAGAAAAGCTTAGACCCAATTCCACCCCACTTAGCTGAGACACTTTGACTAGGTGCCAAACTGACTCCTTTTATCCTTTGGATAATGGATTAAAAGAGGAAGGCCCTTCCAGAGGCTGATTTAGGTCTCTGGTTGAGTCTCTCATCCTCTAGATGTGTCTAGTGTATTATTTAAACTTTGCTGATGATTGTTGAAAAAGGTATTACTGAAACGCATTATAACTTGTTTTGCATGGGCATAGTTAATACAACAGACTCTTCAAGGCTGGGAATTAATTAAATATGCCATTCCTGAGCTGGATGGAGCAGACAGCTTGAAAAGGAAAATAAAAAGGCTGTATATTACCATAGCTGCCAATTACCAAAACTTTGATTTGACAGCCTTTACCTTTATGCTTCAAGTGCTCTGTCTCCACCAAAGCATTGAAAAGAAGGTTTCATGAAAGGCTGTGGAAGCAACCAGGTAATTAATTATTTTCTTTTTTTTCCTTTTTACTAAGTTCCTTGAGCACCCTGAATTCACTGAGTGCCATAAAGAACTTAAGATTGTATTAAGATCAATGTGAACTGTCTGAAGAGTATTTATATGAATGAATACATTTTAAATACCAAAATCAATGAACTGTGAATCATCCTCGAACTGCGTGGAGAACTTAATAACAGTGAAACTGCTGTGCAGATAAACATTATTGTCCAGAATTTCGGGTCTGCTAAGCTACTCTTATACCATCAAAACAATTGCTAAACACCTTAAACCTGTCCTGCAAGAGCACGGAAAGGTAATGAGCAAGAAAATAAACACTCCAGGT
This sequence comes from Cephalopterus ornatus, assembly GCA_013396775.1. NCBI lineage: Eukaryota > Metazoa > Chordata > Aves > Passeriformes > Cotingidae > Cephalopterus > Cephalopterus ornatus. The sequence goes on from VZRE01014875.1 coordinate 138,744, forward strand.
GCAGCAACACTGTATTTTTCTGTAATCACCAAATCCACTGAACCAGCCCTAGAACTGGGGATGTGAAGAAGCAAGTACCAGCTGCTTCATATTCATTTCCATCACTGGCACTGACAGCACAAGATGCAGTTCTGCACCTTGCCACCTCTTTAATTATGCAAAGAGTTCCAGTAGTTTCAGTTATTTAAAATACATACAGGACCAGTCACAATAAAATACAACTGCATGTATTTGGTTGTATTTCATTTAGTGTCTTGCTGGAAAGCAGATTGGGCTAGGGAGGGACTTGGTTTCTAATGCAAATTTTTATTACTCTTTGTGGTGTCTTGACCCTGGTTGGACTTCAGGTGCCCACCAAAACCACTCAGTCACTCCCCTCCTCAGCTGGGCAGGGGAGAGAAAATGCAATGAAAGGCTTGTGGGTTGAGTTTAGGGCAGGCAGAGTTCACTCACCGGTGCACATCATGGGCAAAACAGAGTTAACTGTGGGAAACCAGGTTAATTTATTACCAATCAAATCAGAGTAGAATAGTGAGAAATAAACTAAATCTTAAAAATACTTCCCCCCCGTCCCTTTCCTTCTTCCCACACTCAACTTCACTCAGTGGCACCAGGGATGGGTTGTGGTCAGTCCAACATGTTGTCTCTGTTGCTCTTTCCTCCTCAGGGGTTGGACTCCTCACACTCTTTCCCTGCTGTGGCCTGGGGTCCCTCCCACTGGAGACAGTTCTTCATGAACTGCTCCAGCCCAGCAAACCTGCTCCAGTGTGGTCTCCTCTCTCCACAGAGCCACAGCTCCTGCCAGGATCCTGCTCCAGCACGGGCTTCCCACAGGGTCACTATTTAGGACAGGAAGGCTTTATTTCTGCCATAAAACTGCCCTCCAAGTTACAAAAGTAATCAAGGATCTTTCATATTAATTTACTTTAGTTTTACACTGATTAAAATCAGGTGTAGCTACCTTCCATTGTATTTTTAAACTAGACCATTTCCATTTTTGACTTGAGCCCTTTGTATTATTAAAGGTAACTATGACTATCAAGACGTATTGTCCTCTTATGACTATCAAATTGTATTATCCTCTGGTTCAAAATTAAATTCAAAGATTTAACATGGCCACACTGAATTCAACATAAGTGAAAAGGTCCAAAAAAGAAATCCATTGCTTAGAGCAAAAGTGCAAAAAAAGAGAGCATTATATGCTACAGCAAAGGAGCAATAGCAACACAAAGGCTGCAGAATATCAATTTTTTAACTTTTTTCTTTTATTCTTTTTTTCACCACAAATTGCTTGAAGAAATGATACCAAAAAAGCTCTATTCAGCTTTCCCAACCATTTAACCATTCAAAGGTAGAGAATGCAATCTATTTCTTAGTTTCTTAGTCTTCCATATTGCTGGCACATGATTTTTTTTTTTTTTTACTTTTGTTATTCGTGCCTTTTCTATATATGTAATTTATTTTTTCATTGCAATTAACTTAGGAAGAAAAAAATTTATAGCAAGTAATTCTTTATTTAGGAAAACGCAGGATAACTTGCACCCAAGAAACTGGCAAATTTAATGTGTCTACAACTACACATTTGAGAAGCTTAAACTTTCTGGGTTACTCAGCCTGAGTTGAAGTTGGTTTAAGTCAGAGACTTCTATAACATTCACAGTGGACTAAACCCAAGCAAATAATCAGTTATGATGTTCCAGCTGATGGGATGTAACTTGCTGAACTGTGGTATCTTAACTATTTGCAATTATTTATCCATTCACTTAGTAATTTATCCAGATATTGTTTCAATCTCTGAATCCTTCAAAGTTTTGACATATATTAATGTTGGTGCTGCTGCAGGCAGCCCAGTGATATTCATGGAGCCACAAATAAGATTTTTTTTTGTAAAGGAGACCAGAGTTGAAGCCAAGTTACCCAAGATCTTCAACTTATTTATCCTTGCTCTATTCATTCAAGCATTATATTATGAGCAAAACTCTATTTATCACTAGACAGGATGTTTTTGCACATACACAAACAAGTGCCAAAAATCAAAATGTCACTGAGAGTACATATTGCAGCAGCTTCCTCTTCCTTGTCATGCACTGCAGTGCCAATTTGTACTACCAGGAAAATATTAGACTGGGGCCTCTTTCTCAGTACTTTTTCCATATGGCATGGGGGGGAACCTCTACGGGAAATAGGGACAATTTTCCCTCATTTCTATCAACCTAAAGAAGAGATGTATTTTTCAGTTTTTCACCTGGACATATACTCCTGTGTATTAAAAAATCTAATTGCACATACTGCAGTAAAAAAGGGTGTTTCTTTTATAACTTAATAATGATCATATTTACTGAGTTTGATGTTTGCTTAAAAAATGTTCTGTACCAAACCCTGAACATATTTAATATAAACTGCTCAGACATTTACAATATATATCTAAGGAAATTGGTAAAAGCAGGACTTTAGAAAGCTACAGAGCATTTGAAGCACAACAGTTGAATGTTTTATTTCATGTCTTATATGCTGCCCACTGAACCTATGAAAACTCTTTTCAGTCTCAAAAGGTCAGCAGCATTTCTCTCGTACTTACTGCAGGAATAAGGCTTTTCCACTCACTCAAACTCACTTCAGACTTGCTCTGTATCGGATTTAGTTGAAAGAGTTTTAAGAGATTTCTGCTTTTGGTAATGTTCAAAGTAACTTGAATAAATTCAGTGGGTATGGTCTGAGATTTTTGAAAAAAACCTAATAGTGTTGGAAGCCTCATGTATACAGAAAACTCAATTCTAAGTGAAAAGATCCTCATTTTGAACAATTTCAGTGAAATGCTGTTAATACAACCTGTATCTCCTCCACTTTCTAGGACCATTCTGTTACATGATTATGGCTTATAGAATGGAGTAAATGTGAGATCAAAAATGAAACACCTTGAAAAACCCCTCTTCTTTACTACTTCCATAACTGAAAAAAAGCCAGCATTGGTTCATGTTCAGTTAAAGAGCTGCCAGCAAAACACAGAAGAAAAAGGTATTGTATTATGTTTGATCCTTTACTTTTCATATAATAATATGATAATTCATATAATAATTATTTCAGATATGAATAAAAAAGATGTTCACTAGAAGTAAATACTGAATCTTCCTTCTTTTCTTTCCAAATAAATGGAATTTGGCCATAAAACTCTGTCTTCCTGAAACAAGTTAAGTTTCTACACCACACTGATGAGCCCCAAACATGACAAATGTGCCTAACTGAAAGCACAAGAAACCCCTGGTGTGGTCTAAAAGAAGAGGGAGAAAATGCTATTATGCATCTGGGATTTTAGACCAACTTTCCGGGTCTTAGTGATTTTTCAGCAGGATCATCCCAAGAATTCTCTGTGGAAAACAGGGGAAAGCTAACTGATTATAGAAAAGGCAGGTGAATGTCTCAGAGCATTTTTCCAATTTACACCTGAGAAAAATAATACTGGAAACTTCTTCAGTTTCATCTGTAAACTTATTCAAGCAATGCTGTTGGGAAACTTGGAGCAAAACGGTGCCCAGAACTATCAACCTGCATCCTCATCTAGACCAAATGGGCCCAGTTACTATATGACGATCCAGTCTCATAATTAAAAATTAGTTTGGAATTCAAAGACTTTAGAAAAGTGAGTGTGGATGTTAATTCCCAGAGATTACATCAATTGAACTATTTTGTGTTTTGACAGAAAACTCCCTTAGGAATTACACGCGGTCCTCCTTTGTTTTCTTAAGAGTTGGTTTCTAAGGCATTCATCTGGAATAGAATTAAATGATATTACTAATGGGGATTCTGTATGGCTCCCAGCTGGCCAGCTGGGAGATGAGAACTTCACTCAGAAGCAGCAAAGGGCTTCACTCCTGAGATTCCCTCCTCCAGGAGCTCCAGGTGCACTGGGACATTCAGCTTAGATATGTGGGATTTCTCCCTCCAATGATTTGCTCACTGAATTGATGTAATTTCTGAATTTTCTCTCTATACATCTGCATCCACTGGTGAAGAAATAAACAGCAAACAGCTGCAATTAAGCCAATAATAATAAGAAGGGCAGGACTTAGTCTCAAGAGCATAGTTAAGACAAGGTTTGTACTTTGGTTTTAGCTAGTCTGGAGCAATACAGCATTGCACTGATGAAATGCAGAGTCTTTGTCATACAAAAAAGCAGCCTGTAGAGCCATAGGGAATCTGTTCCCTATTGTCCATCTATTCAGAAGGGCCATGGAGGAGATATCCTGTTCTAAATCACACCACTAACACGGTCAGAGTCTAGAAAGCACAGCTAAAAGTGATTAATTTCATTTACTGATTTTCTGAGGTACAGATATAACTGCACTTTACATTGCAAGGGTACACGTTTTTTACTTCTTTTCACAGGAAACAAAGGTAAAATATCCAACTGCAAGAATTCCTTCTGCGTATGTCAGAGACCAGTGACCCATTTCAGTGCTCTTTTACCTCTGTTAGCAGGATTGGGTTACTTTTCTACTTAATTTCACAAGAGGTAAATGATTTCTGACACCATTCTTCCTCTACTGGTCTACTCACGCTGAAAAACCAGTGAACAAAGACTGCAGAGGAACACAACAAAAACTACAGCAGTATCTCTGAAATGTCAGACAACAGAACCTTTAACCAACAGCAACTGTTGTGTTCCAAGGTGTGCAAAATGGCCAAAAAAAGGTCTTGGTTTGTTATACCAACAAATGAGGAAGCAACTCAGGAAGTTTGTGACCTTTTTGGTCAATCTGCTATCAAGGTCCCTGCTATTAAAATTCATCACAAATTATGAGCAACGTATAGTGAAATAGTCAAGGAGCAAGAGGGCAGTTGGTGTCCTACGGAAACAAGATTTACAAGACTGCAATGTGTATGAGTCGATCCCATAAAGCATTTTTGACAACATACCCCTGGCAGTGCTATAATTAATAGATATTAACAGCAAGTAGTTACCAAAGCAATCCATCTATCTAATAACAGTCCACTGTTTTGGCAAACTGCTCAGTGACCCTGGGACACTGATGCATGCCTGACTAGGCTGTGATAATTAAACGTTAGTTATATTATAAGGAAGCTGTATTTTGACAGCTGTTGAAGAAAAAGAGGGGGCTGTGGTAGGGACTCAGAAAAGTTCAAGATATTAACAGCAGCTTTGAAGGCATTAACAGTGTGATAACAGGCACCCCAGGGTATAAACAAAGCACAAATTATAATCACTGATCCCTAAAGAAACATAACTTGCAAGTTAGATAGAACCAATTTTATTTAGCTGACCAATGTGGATGGAGCTGAACTTGGCAGGGGATGCAAAGACAATAAGGACTTCTACAGATTGTCAGCCAGAAAAGGAAGGTCAAAGAAAGTGCATCCCCTCGATAAGCAAGACTGGCAAACTGGCAACAACAGATGAGGAGAAGGCTGAGGTACTCAATAACTTTTTTGCCTCACTCTCCAATGGAAACCTCTCTTCCCACATTTCTTGAGAGGATGGACGGCAAGGCAGGGACTGGGGGAGCAAAGTCTCTCCCACTGTCAGAGAAGATGAAGTCCGTGAACCACCTGAACATACATAAGTCTATGGGACCTGATGAGATACATCCCAGACTCCTGAGGCTGATGTAGTTGCCAAGCACTCTCCACGTTATTCAAAAAATCATCAGGTGAAGTCCCTGGTGACTGAAAGAAGGGAAATTTTGTACCTATCTTAAAAAAGTGTAGAAAGGAGAAGCCTGAGAAATACCATTCTGTCAGCCTCACATCTATGCCCGCGAAGATAATGGAACAGATCCTCCTGGAAGCTCTGCTGAGGCACATGGAGGACAGGGATGTGATTTTTGAGACAGCCAGCACGGCTTCATCAGAGGCCAGCAGGATGAGGGAGGGGACTCTGCCCCTCTACTCCACCCTGTTCAGTCCTCACCTGGAATCCTCGGTCCAACCCTGGACCCTCATCACAGAAAAGACATGGATCTGTTGAACTGGGTCCAGAGGAGAGCCACAGAAATTATCAGAGGGCTGATTTCCTTTATAGGGGTGAGCAAAGAAATTTTTATTTGGGGTAATAATTTAACGGTTCACAAAGTCCCATTCAGAGACTGAATTTACATGTATCCAATTTCTGTGCAAGAATAGTCTATAAAATGTTTTTACAATAATGGCTCAACAGCAGTGCAAAACTGTGACATGTGCCCAGAACCAGAATGTGTAGACAAGGCAACAGAACTGGATGTTCCCTTTTCTATTCCTCCTGTCCGTATGTTTTAATCCTGGCGTGGAGAGAGCTCATATTGGCTCCAAACATCATTTAGTTTACTCATCTGCCGAGCAGCCCTTTTTCCTGCTAATACATCACCTTTTCCCTTGGAAACACATATTTATGACAATTATTTTTACAACATGAGTGTCTGACACCAATAAAGATCCGGAGTATTTAGCAGAAAAAAATACATGTTGATATGAGGTATTTTCCTGTTTCTGTATTCTAAAAAACTAGTCACTCCGTTACTCCCCACTTTTTGTCCCATCGCTGTCTGTCCATCCTTCTTCTCAGATCATAAACAGGGATAACCTACATACAGTTGTTTAACAGCATTTAGACAAGTAAGGTGACCACAGCCAAGACACAGACCTGAGCACTTGCACACACTCATCCACCTTTTTCAACTGCAAACGTGATCCTCGGCAGAGTTTTAGCCTAAAATACCTGTTCTACATAACACATGCTCTATCTCATATCTATTAAAAAAATGTTGGCCACAAAGATGGCACTGAGAAACCTGAGATCTTGATCTGTTCTTACAGGAAAGGATAGGACAATAAGGTGAGAAAAACTGCATTTATATTTAGGTCTCTCTCCTCCTCTAAAACGGGAATACAATAAAAAAGCCCCTTAGTATTGATTATTCAATGTGTTGTAATTTATATCCTCAAATTACAATTTCTCTTAATGTAAGGCTGCATTCAGAGGGCTTTAGAATAGAATAGAATTTTGGTTTTCTTACCAACAAAAACGTGGAAATTTTCATCTTAGGTGCAAACTCAGTCATGTGCTTTATTTGATTAAAAACTGTTACATCCTGACCCACTCTTACACTTTATCCCAGTTGTCACAGGTTTGCAGTTCTGTGTATAAAAGCTGATCACCTTTGCAAAGGATCATCATTAGCTCGTAAATAACCCAAAACCATTTGAACAAAACCCAGCTTATTTACTGTGTATTAGAGTGCTATTTCTGACTTTTTCTTAGACTCCTCAAAAATAAGATACTTGTCATACAAATGCAGCTCACACGCAGTTAATTTTTTAAAAATTAGTTTTTATATCAAGAGCTCTTCCTGTGATGTTCAGCACTAAAAACAACATGGAAACAAACCTATATTTAAGAAATCAAAACTGATATCAAAATTCTAAATAGGACTGCAGATATCTTTAATTTACTGTGCTTTGATTTGTGGAAATGTTGGCACGCAGAGATGAGTATAATAATACAATTGTCTCTGCTGTTAGTTTTAATGGCAATATGAGGATGGGTTTGGGCTCCTTTGCAAACTCTGGTTCAAAGTCAAAGGCCAATGGGTCCATGATGAAGCTGCAGGGAGTCTCTCCACCGGTCCATCTCAATATTATTTGAAGTTTTTGATTAATTGAATTCAAAGTAACAGACAAGCCTCAGTGTCTCAGTGAAAATTAAATTCAATTAAAAATTAAAATTTAATGAAAATTAAATTTCAATTGAAATAGGCAACTGTTTTGGGGACACAGACCTTATCATCCTCCCAGCGCCTCACTGAGGAGTGAGTTTACCTGACGGGCCACACTGAGGAATCTGAGTAGGTGAAAGATTTCTTAAATTCTGTGGGAAGATCTTCATCTGGATCTGACACTTTACCACAAAATACAGATCTCTACGAAATCATGCTTCACAGTGACTGGTGTTTACAGAACTGCTTGTCTAATAGAAGATATTTCTTCTCCCTACAAAATTACAGCAAAAGTTACACATCTGAAAGACCTTTAAGCAGGAAGCTGGAGAGTTGCTGTATTTCTGAGACAAAATGCCTCATATTGGTTCCATGAGGAAGGTTTGGAGTCGGAAGATGTTTTAGTTTGCTTCCATAGGGACTCCTGACCTTTGTGTGTGCTGAAACCAGCACTTTTAATACCACTCTGGACATGTGAAATCCTATGTTGGCCCAAGAAGTAGCTCCAGGACTTCGGTTTCCTGTTTCTGTAAGAAATCTTCAGTAAATCACCTTTAAAATTAGCCACAGGTGAATGAATGTATTATGAGAGTAGATTTTGCCCCAGTGTTGATTAAGAAGCTATCCTTCATCACATTACAGGTCGTCATTCAGTTTTCCAAGATCTGCCTTTAGATTAAATGATTTCTGAGATATCATCCTGGAACAGGAAAAAAACTGAAAAACACCGAAAATGCAGGGTCATATACAATAAAGCATTATTAAGCATTATTAAGTCTTCTCTCAGGCCTGTTCCATGCTGCTTTGAGAAGTGATAATCGCACCCAACAATATGTCCAGATAAGGTGATGGATTCTACCTGTATTTATTTTTTTTTTAACCCATAGATTGCCTATCTGTGAAGCAGGTGGGGAATAAAGAACACCTTCCTTTGGAGTGGGCAAATTAAGTTTATTTTAATGTTGGGAACACTGTGGCTAAGTTTGATTAGTTTTGACAGGAGAGCAGATACCACAGCAACATCCATGTCATTACACCGATATTAATACGATATTACTACAAGTTGTGGAAATTGGAGCCGAAAGGAAACTTGACAGATGATGCTCCTGTCTGAGGGCAGGATCAGCTGTACCCAAAACACTCCTGGCAGGTGTTTGTTTCACTTAGTCTCACAAGTCTGCATTGATACACATCGTATGGATTTCTATTCCTGGACACGAAACATTTAATTAGGGAAAACAAATAGCAGCAGTGTGTGACGAGGTCAGGCTTCCTAGACCAACTGCAGGCAGCGTGCACTAATCAGGGCCCATTCAAATACATATCAGGAGATTGAGTAATGACAACAGGCAGAAAAACAACTAAAAAAACCCAGCCAAAAACCAATAAACCCCCCATTTTTATTTTCCTCCTTGGCAGACTCACTGTGAGCTAAAATATAGGTCTGAGCTGTTAGAATTTGTGAGTGAAGACAACAAACTAAAAATCACATTTATCTACTGCACAGCAAGAAGGCTATTTGCATCCTATTAGGACTATTTTTACATGCTTGTAGTAAACCCACAGATCTTTGGGACCTTAAAAAAAATACAAACCTAAAAAAATCCTTAAAATGAGTTCTACCAAGAAGCTACTACCAGTGGAGGTGACTTTTCAAGCTAAAAGAAATTTTGATATCCCTTCCCACTATCTTTTTTGCATGTGCATTTCTGTGCTTGAAACACCAACACAAAGGATTATTGTCCAAGTCTGAACAATTCATCTTGTAAATTAAATTGCCACATATTACCCAGGTTCTTGGCATGTCTTTATGCACTTGGAAGAGCAAAGGAAAAATATAATTAAAATACATCTTTGAAGGATTTTTTCTTTCTCTGAAGGAACTTCTTTTTACCATCAGAACAGGTGACGTGCTGGTTCCTCTGATCTGTTTAACACATTGTTATTGCTGTCTGTACTAGGATGTCTCTCAGACTCCCCAGATAATGCAAAAATAATGACAAAAATTCTGATCACTACTTATAGTATTTAAAATGGATTGCAGTCAACTTGATTCTACTTATTTGAAAACCAATCCCTGTTCTCAGAGTGAGAAAGTGCAGCAGGAGCCCTGAACACATTAAAAAACATTAGCAAATTTTAAGTATTAATTCTTTAAATTATGTGTGTGAAAGAAAGAGATAGAGGGGGTTCAAGTGCAGCTATAAACACAAACAAATCAGCCCTTGCACAGTAAAGGACCGCGGACCACACTGAACGTTTCACTCAATAATTCTAAAGCAGAGATACAAAACCCACCAACTGACGAAGCCTCTTCATTCAATCCACCCCATGAGACAAAGCTGAGGGTCCCCAACTCCTGTAGAGCAGCTTTGTTCCACTTCAGCGAAGCTGCAGTGACTTACACCAGCCCTGGCTCATAGAACACACACTTTGGTGAATTAATTTCAGCTTTGAAACGCCAAGGTAGAAATTAATTCCACAATCAATTCACCAACAGGACACAAATGGCAGTAAATGCTTCTGTGTTTTCACTTCTCCATCTGTACAATGGCATTCCAGAACTGTTCAAGAGACTCTATGTAGAAGCGTCTCTGTAGTGCCAGTCCATGTATAGAAAGAAGTAAATAAAATGGTATTTTCTAAATGTGGTAATTGATCACTAAACCTTTTCTTTCCCTGGCATTAAAAAGACACAATTTGTTGACCAAAGAGCATGTCATAGTCTCTATAAAAAAATGCATATATCATTGCTACCAGAAATTAATAACATATTAGAAAAATACGTCAATCCTATATCCTTTTATTCTTCTAACCCCCATCTTTTTAATGGCTAATTTATTATGGATTCACTGAACAGCCATCAGCATACATTTGCACTACTACCAACTGGAATTTATTCATCTGGCTGCACAGAGGGATTTGTTAGTTACTGGGGGTCAGTGAACATGTAACACGGTTTTATAAACTGATATTGAACAGGAAGAAACTGCATTAGAATGAAGCCAGAATAACAATAAGCCAAAGAGTCAGGTGAGTACATTTTGCTTCATCTCTTACATACACACTTTTCTTTTTTTTTTTTTTTTTTTTCTCTCCCGGGCTAATGTTTTTTATATTTATATACGTATTTTTTAAAAATCCTTACTTTCTTTCCATTACTATTTTCTTAGCTCTCTGAACCCCCTGACAGCTGCCCTGCTGACAGCCTCCTGCCAGCTGAAAGGGCAGGGGAAGGAACAGCACCAGTGGTCTGGCGGTGTGTGGCTGAGCCAAGCGTGTGACAGGGTTTCGTCCCACAGACAACGGGTCCCAAATGGCAGCACGTGTTGCGGCTTCTCAGCGCTAAAAGCTTTAATCCTACTTTTTACTCCGTCTTACTTCAAGGGGTAGCTTGCAATGCATCAAATAATTGATTCTTTCTATATATTTAGCGCTATCCAGTCATCAGCTACAGTGGAATTAATCTTGATTTCCATCGGCGTGAGTGACAGGAGAAATGAGCTCGGGGATATAGTTTGGGGATAACAGCTGTTGAAAATGTTTGTTTGCATAAACACGAGGAAATCAATTCCATTTCTGAGGCAGTGGAAATAAAACTTACCCTAGGCAGTTCTCATCTGAGAAACCACCTTTCCTGAGAGAATGACAGTCAAATTGTCTGCAAGATATTACCTGCTACCTATTATACCAACATTACTCTGCAGTCTTAAGAAACAAGGTAAAATCATACAAAGCTGTGTAGTAACATAAGAGTGCCATTTGAATTAGGCTGGGAATATGTTGGTACAATACATATTCACCTGTTAGATTAAAATGATAAAAAAATAAAACATGATTCTCAGATACTCATGCAGCTGCTCAGGATTATTGAAAAACTTCAAAGAAAAAATATTTTTCAGTTTATAAATTGAGGTCAAAATGCCCAAATTTTCTTCTCCTAGGTGTCAAAACCCAGTAGAAATAGAAGCAAATGGACTTGTGCTGAAGATATTTGAATAGAAAAGATGTTGAGAAAACACTGGTGTACTTAAGATCAACTTTACTCATTTTAGAAGTTCAGAGAAGAACAGCTGATTTTCATGTTCTGTTATTCCCAGTTTAGGCAAGCATTCAATTTGAGAAGGGAGCGCAGAGGTGATTTAAATTTAATATCTCGATCTCATTTCAAGAGAATGGCTTAAACACAAACACAGTCAAGTTGAAAGTCTTAATGTTCTACTTGAATTCACATGATTTATGGCAGGGAAAAAAAACCTGCAGTTTCTCAACAGGCTGAGAAATGCCAGTTTCATCTGCTTGGACTAAAGGAACCCAAATTCAAACAGCAGACACTCAAACTAACATTTAACACTCCAGCTGACATTCAACACTGACATTCAAAATGAACATTCCAGCTAAGAATAAATCTTCTTTTGAAAAACCCTAAATATGAAATAGGGCAGATACTGCATTCATCTGTACTCGTATAATTAGATATACTGGACTCAACTCATGTTCTTACTCAGGATTTATGCAGGGCAATTGAAGCCTATCTTTCAGTTCTCAAACAAATGCCAAATATGCTGCTGAGAGTGCTTGAGTGGCAGTTCTTTCCCCTAAGAAAGTCTGTTCAAATTGGAATTTAGATGCCCAAATACGCCATTGAAAGCTTGCAGCGTTATCCTGAAGGATTCTGAAGTATTTCGAAGCATTTTTATCCATGTTCAGAATCACTTGTTGGCTTCAGTGAGCTGTTCTTCACATTAGAACTGCACTCTTGTATTAACCAAAGTTCTTTCTTTCCATTAATAAAAGTCACTCTTGTATTAACCAAAATTCCTTTTTTCCATTAATAGAAGACTCTTTTTTTCAAGCTTGAAGTCTCTGCTGCCCAGTTTTCTGTATATTCACCTCAGTATATGCAAGGTGACTGCACAATGGCAAAACTTCACAATCTTTACTCCTGCTCTGTGCTCCCACCTCCATGAAACCCTTCCGGTTCCTTGGAATTCTTGCTCAGACAGCGAGCAGGAGCAGTTATCCCTGCCACGCTGGTGTCAAAGTGGAGCAAAGCAAAGCTAATTACTCACAGAATCAACCTAATGAGCATACACAGACTGATGATATTGCTTTCCAGAGCAAAGCTGGTACACCAGACCACAGGCTTCAATAAAGCTCCCCAAACGTCGGTGAAGACAGAACAAATACCAACAGCACAAGCTTCAAGCAGCTCCCTGAGAGGCTTTTATCAGCTGTCTAATGTTTACTTGCAGAATAGAAGCCCTGTTTATTAAATAACTAAACAAACTCTCTTATTTTGTCCACTCTGAGGGACACCTGTTACACAGCGGATAAGCCAATTAAAAAAATTAAAAAAGCAAACATACCCAACCCCAATAACAACTATTTTATTAAATTCAGAACAACCTAGGGAGATCTGTGGGATTAGAGGTGCCTTTTCTAGACCGCAGGCTGTTTTCAAATTAACTAAGAGAATCATCTTCCTTAATATTCACTGATGGCACAGCTGCTGCTATCAAGCAGTTTTCTGCTTTAGCAGGTTAAAACCTCAAGCCCACTGTAAAAAGATAGATAATATGTAATTAATTGGTCTAAATTTGGAAAGCATTTTAACTTAGCAGTGAAGCCTCAACTCTGCATTACAGGGAAATTGTCTTTTGCCTGTTACAAAAAAAACCAAACCAAAACATCTCAGAGAGATGAACCAGAGATAATACGTATCATAGCATTTTTGCTGATGCTTTTTTTTTTCCCCAAGCTAATTCCACATGTCAGGTGCTTATGAATGGCTATAGAAGTTCAGAAGAGAGGACCAGGGAGGGCCCAGCTTCCGTATATATAGTATTACAAATTTGAAACTCATAGGTCATTAAAAACTTATGTACCTGAAATTTTTCTCCAACTTTACCGATTTATTTAACAAAACATAACAACTATTCTTACTCAGGCCCTCAGGTAGGTTACTAATGCTTTCTGTAGACAAAGGAATACTTGGGCTTTTCATTCTGCATTAGCTTCAGTATCTCACAGCAATTTGTAAGATACCAACTTTAAAGAGTCTCAGCCTGGTTCTGCTCTCCCAGCACAAACGAGTGAACCAAGGGAAAAACCTCTGCACCTGTATCTGTTCACAGCTAATAAGGTTTTCCAGGAGGCGAGAACATATGTTATCTCCCTTTTCACCTTCCCAACAGCAGTGGTGTCTTCTTGATTTTCAAATTTTTTCGGAAGAAGAGTCAGTATATCTCCCCATCCTAGAACAACAGCTTAATTGTCAGACATCTAGGACTGTTCCCATTCTTTGCCTGAAGGTGCACAAACAGCTTTAACCCCTACAGACTGTGCCCAAAGCACCAGGCTACAGAGCACTTTTACTCGCTGCCTTTCTACCAAAGTTTTAACACTACGAAGAAAAACGTGTAAGATTCAGTGGAAATCAAGAGATGTTTTGTTCCAACCTCAAACACAATCAATTACACGTAATTCTGAACCTCCTTCAAACAGAGTCCGAAATAAAACAGAGTCATCCTTTGGCAAAACTCAGGCTAAAGCAGATAAAAGTGCTAATGCAAGGAAACTTTGCTTCTTGCAAATCAAAGCAATCCTATCTATACATTTCTGTCTCAAAAAGGAAAAAATTTGTTTATTGGTGTATTTATCCAACACTTAGCAAAACTTAATTAATAAGAGTAATTACACATAATCCTTTATGTCAATGGTATATGATTGTGTTTTAAACTGCTACAGGGTTTAGAAAGGATAACATATATACTTTTCCTGATCACCATAATATCATCTTATTTAAAAAAAAAAAAATCTATATTCCTTCAACACAAGTAAAATATATCTTTACAGGATTTCCTTTCTACGTAAAATTATAGATCACATATCTGAGTCCATTGATTTCCAAGTAAAAAGAATGATAGAATGGTTTGGAAGGGACCTTAAAGATCATTTAGTTCCAATCCCCCTGTCGTGGGCAGGGACACCTTCCACTAGACCAGATTGTTCCAACCTGGCCTTGGACATTTCCAGGGATGGGGCAGCCACAGCTTCTCTGGGCAACCTGTGCCAGGGCCTCACCAGCCTCACAGGGAACACAAGCATAGAAAACTGAACATTAAAATTCATTTCCTTTCAGTGGTTGTTTTGTTCCTGGACAACTGTGGTTCAGTAAGTACCTTCAAAAAATCAGTTTACATCAAGATCATATCATCCTGTTATTGCATTTTTCCCTCTAATGTATGCATTAAATACAGTGTCAAGATCAACTTTATTTTCTCCAACATCTACATGCCATATTTCATCAAACTCACAGTTAATAATTTTTGGTTGGGTTTTTTTCCCCCAAAAAAGTCTGTTGGCTTTTATAACAGAGCATATCAGCTGTTTACAAAAGAACCCTGGCATTTTTACATTTCAGCTAAAGGAAGGAAATGAAGAATATATCAGCTAAACAAAAATGAGGGGGATTCAGTAAAATAGTTCCCACAGCAATTAGTCAGGGCATTATGTTTGGTATTACTACAGGAAACATGACCAAGTATCTAAAATACGCAAGAATTCCCACACAGTTTCAAAAGATATTATTAATACATTAATTTATCCTGTGTTTTTCCTCCAGATCATTATTGTTATTTTTGTAGAAAATATATATGGGTGAGGGTTGGGATTTATTATAAACATACATGACAGATTCAGGAAAATTCTTTCATAATAAGAGAATAAAAATAAAGAAATTGTGCCAGACATACTATCTGTATGTGAAACGTGTGCCAAAAAAATAAAGCTGTTTAAATAATATTTTTTTTCCTGTTTGGTGGCTGCAAAGAAAAATAATCACAAAAAACTGTGTCAGGTTGACACACCAAGTATATTCCTACTGGCCAAATTCAGAAAACTTTCACAGGTAGTTTATGTTGCCCTAAAAGCAAAACATTTGATATGAGATATTTCACACAGCTTCTCTCTAATTCCAGGTTTTCCCAGAATAATTAAAACCTATCTTTATACAATATGCATTTCTGTATTTAGCATCCCCAATGTATATTTGTTTAGGGGGGTCAGAAGACTTTGTGTTCAGCTGTATGGATTCATTCATCAGCTTCCAAATGTCTCCACCTGTTATTTTTAAATAAACCCACTACCTACTACCCACCTACCAGCTCTACCCTTTATTATCAAGGCTATTCTCTTGGTGTTCAGATTAGCATCTGACATCGCCAGCAGAATTTAATGAGCTGTCTTATTTCTCAGTGCTCTTTTCACTGAAAATTTCTGCCCATTTTTCAAGGAACTGACATTGTGCTGCACCATCCTGCCATTTTTCAGCCATGCTGGAGATGCAACGTATATTTATCAAACAATTATCAACCACCCAAGAGTTCGAGCTTCACAGGCATTCAGTGAATTCCCGAGATTTTTTAGGGTACTGACATGACAAAATACATGTCAGCATATTGTGAAATAGTTGAAACAGCACAGCCAAAAAAGGAGGTGGGAAAGGAAAAGGTTCGGGGTCCAGGCTAAGTACCACTTGCTGCTGCCATTATCACGATCGCTCTGCCTGTGCAGACTTCAACAAACACTGGTCGGGGAAGGAGCCTTTCTTTTCAAGGACAGTATCACAAAAGTCTCCAGGCACAAGGTGATTCCCCACAAATGATTAAACACCGTCTCTATGTCCCTTTTACATGACACATGTGTTCCCAATAGACCTTCTCTCAAAAGGCAGCTCACTCATGTAACAAGGGACGTAAATGGTTGCTTTAGAAAGAGATGTTATTCTATGTCTGTATTGTTAAATCAGAGAATTCCAGTGAATTATCCCAGCTCTTGCACTAGCTCTCTGATACTCTTTTATTCAGAATTATAGATGTATCTACAAGGCCAAAAGGCTTGGACTTCACTCTCCGAGGAACTGCCAAAGAAACCCAGATTATCTCAATGCCCATCAGACCAAGAAACTACAGAGCACAGAAAAGATTAAGGTGAAATAGAAATTCTATTGTCTGGTCAATCATAAGGAATTATATCGACTCTGACAGGTTACAAGCACAGATGATAATCTATTGTAAGACTTGCACCTGTGTAATCAGTTTTAAAGACTAAACAAACCAGATCAGAGCTAAAGCATCCAAGACACTGGAGCAGATAAAGATGTTGAAGAAATAGTGATAAATTGAGAAAATACATTGAATTCTTAAGACAAACCACTGAAAAACTTCACTTAGATAAGTCATGTAAAAAGAGCAGAGTGAACTGCAAGGTACAAAGAGGGAAATAGGAAATAGGACATTAGAGGAAGCTACAATAGTGTTTTATAAATGAATTTGAGATTCGTGCTTGGGAGGAAAAAAACAACTACAGTGTCACATTCTAGGAGGATTTTCAAAACCAATTTGAAAAGATTTGTGATCACTGTGAACATTCTGGAATCACCAATGAGCTCTCTGACATAGAGCTTGAAAATTTCTGGAATTTACAGATTAGAAATTGGACTGGAATTAGAAATTTAATTGTTGAATAATTAGAGAATTTGGATTGTTATTTACTATTCTTGAGGGTCTTTCTCGCACTACATTTCTATTACATTCAGCACATAAGGAGGATTTTCATTGCCACCTATGAAGGCTTTTGGTTTGTTGTGTTGTTTTAGTCTTGTTTGACTTTACAGGCAGCCTCCTTCACTTTCATAGCAGCTTTTCTGCAGGATTTCATACATCCTATGAGAAGAATTTAATTAATTTAAAAGTTTAGTTCTGCCATAAATGTCTACTGACACAACGAAAGGCTCTCTTAGACATCAGGATGAAAAAATAATAATGATAATTATCATGTAAGTATGACAGAGTTGCAGAATGAGGTACAAACATGAAATTTAATTTGATCAAAGAAATTCTTGAAGATGATTATTTATGTAGTATAAATATATATTCTTAACTTTGTAATAAACTTTCTCATAAAAAGAAAGTAGAATTTCAAGTCACAATATTCTTCCTTTATTTCTCTCTCCTGCAAGCCTGCCACAAATCATCTCAGTAAAGGTTAAATAAGTCTCTCTTGTAAGATTCAGGTTTTCATTTCTTTATGCACGGAAATACAGGTGGGCCCTTTTATTTCCAAATCTGTATTACAACAAAAATGCCATAATTACAGAATAAGACATGAAGTGGAACATACAAGAGTTTGTTTCATTTATTATATTACTGAAGACAAAGTGACACAGGAGGAATGAAAACAAGTACAAAAATCTGTGCAGAAAAAGCTGTAGAGAACAGGATCAGTGAATAAAAGAAATAGATTTCTGCCTCTCTACTGTAATAACTGCTATTGAAATAATCTTGATTATTTAGTTGCATAAAATTTGCTTTGTCCTTCTTTTTCAAAACACTGGAATAAAAAACCGAGGCCACCTAGAACTGGACTTAACAAGCGTGGCTCACATTTGGTAAAGGAAAATCAGATTTCCAGTGTCTGCGTCATTAGATCATAGCACAGTTGTGGTTACATGTCTAACTAAGTGTATAACATTTGCTGTTGGTATAAGTGTAAAAATCAGACACAAAGGCCCTTCTACAAAGCACATGATTCATTCACAGCAGCCCAAAGGAAGCAAGTGTTCAAATGTATTGCTGTGTTATCTCAGTCAGATATTTTTTTAAATACAAGCAGTCCATAAATTTTGCACATTTTTAAAGAATGTGTCAAGCATTTTTTGATATATAATTCTATGATTTGATTATGTATACATGTTTTAATATTTGTGAGTTGGTTCAAAGGCATCCACACTGCAGCTGACAAATGGGATTAGGAGCTGGAAGGAGAGAGCCTAAATTCATGTATGAAGAAAACAATCTAGGACATAAGGAGGTGTAATAATAATCAGCTCTAAAGATAAAAAAAGTATTGAAAAAGGGTAAAAAAATGCTAATGAGACCTTTATCCCTCTGTCAGAAGCCAAGGTTTACAGGGCAAGTGCCCTGTTTACCTCCTTTTTAGTAACTCCTGTCTTCTGATTTTTACACTGTAGTAGATATATAAACTTCTAGTGTTTATTTTTCTTAAGGGGATTGTATTCTCGAGTTTTGCAATGGTATATTTGAATTCCTCCAGGAAGTCTGTGGTAGGAAATAAAACCTGGCCTGCTAAAGATTTAGAAGTGATAGCTAATGATGTTACAATCAGCCCAAAAAGAGAGCAAATATCAAAGGAATGGGGGCATCAGGAACTGAAAACAACAGAACAATGATACCATAAAGAAATCCTTCTCAATAAAGTGGCAGCCTTGAGACAAAGTGTGTTGAGCATTTTTAAGCAAAATTTTTCAGTTCCCAATATTCCAAGCCCTGTTTGTCTCCCGTCTCTTTTCAATGATAGTGAAAAGTACGAGTAAGACTTCAGGAACAGTAATGACATCTGTGTGTGCTGCCACCAATGCTATTTTCACTTCCTTGGAGGAAGACGTAAATTTTCTAGGCGTTTCATCCCTGTGTTTCTCATTAAAATCCATGGAAATATCTTTCAGAATCCCATGAAACCATTATGAAACCCGACCTCTTCAGCTATTGCAATGACGGGATTGCAGCTGGCACTTGTTACCTTGGTCTACAGCGTCAGGAGTTCTTGGAAGTTTATTTTGTGGTAATGAAATCAGTTTAGCTATTTAAATGCTGCAAGTAGAGGTCAGCCAAGATGCACCGTGTGCCATCTGTTGTGTTACAGTTACATGCCAAGAAAGCTTTCCACGCACATAAGATGGAAACAGGAGCATCTTTGACAGACACTGCAAACTGAAATAAGCTTGGAGATCTCAAACAGGTTGAGATCCAACGGACCACAGGCAGTGGCTGCAGGATATTACTCTTCTGCTGCAGCTTAAAAGAAAATATTAGGGAAACATATCTTCAGCCTGCATGAGGTGGGAAATGCCGATGCTCCCCTAAGACACATGTCCCACTGGTTGTCTCACTTTCAAAGAGACTTGATGTTATAGTGTTATTGCAAGGGAAGAATTTGATGTAAATGAAGCATTTCAAGCTTTCACCAGAAGGTAATTACAAGAATGTATTATCCTCACTGCAAGAAACTTGAGGGCAGAACTAGAAGCACACCACAGGCAATAGCAGTGTCTGCTGTGGGAAAAGCCTTTTACCACAGACGGGACTTTTGTCATTTCAGACAGAGGTAATGCTATAAATACATAGAGATAAAAACTGCTTCTTCTATGTATTGAGATATTTCAGTCTCTAGAAGTATATCAGTCTCTAGAAATTGCCCAGGTAATTTACTACAGTAGGCATTTCGTACAGTACATAAGCAACTCAACGTGACCAGTCCAAAAGGATTTATTGCCACCTAGTTGTCTAAGATCCACAGAATCATGGAATCATAGAATACCCACTAGAATCATCCAATCCAACTCCTGGCACTGCACAGGACACCCCAACGATCTCACCATGTCCCAGAGGATCATCCAAACCCTCCTTGAGCTCTGGCAGCCTTGGTGCTGTGCCCACTGCCCTGGGGAGCCTGTTCAGTGCCCAACCACCCTCTGGGGGAAGAACCTTTCCTTAATATCCGACCTAAACCTGCCCTGGCACAGCTCCAGCCACTTCCTTGGGTCCTGTCACTGGTCACAGAGAGCAGAGATTGGCGCTGCCCCTTCACTCCTCCTCATGAGGAAGCTGCAGACCACGGTGAGGTCTGACCTCAGTCTCCTCTTCTCCAGCTGAACAAACAAAGTGACCTCAGCCATATGTCTTCCCTTCTAGATCCTTCTCCATCTTCACAGCTCTCCTTTGGATGCTTTCTAATATCTTTGCTTTCTATTAGCTTTCTCCCTACATCTCCCTATAGTGATGTCCCAGAGGGTGTAGACAACAGCCATCTAAAAGGTTAAATGATTAGTCAAAGGCAAAAATTGGGCAGAAATAATTTTATTTTGTATGTTAGCAAGGTTCTAGCTATTTAAAACTAACCCTGGAAGTATACTATGTTTACTTTTACTGGCTTATATATAGTAAAGAGTAGGTTGTATCTAATGATTTCTAAATGCTCAAAGTTTTTTGCTCACTTGTATCTAATTTACTATTTTAAGTGATATGCAAATAACAAGTCAACTAAAAGTCAAAAGATAGTATGGCTAAAATCTAGAAATTGGAACAAGGATTGTGAAAGCCTCACTGATAAACCACTGATAGAAATCACAGCAGTCAGACCTTTTTTGTCCATCTGCCACAGGTTCACTAATACACAAATGTGGGCAAATCATTTCACCTCCTAGGATGTCACCAACAAAGGGAAGGTCATATTAATGATTAAATTTAAAAAGCATTTTGAGTTCAACAACAACAAAAAATCTGAGGTAAGACAGTGCTTTCGAGCACTAAGAGGTGTTTGAGGCAAGAAGCATCACCCAAATCCTAAGAGAACCTGAGCTGTTGTAATTATAAATTCAGTCAACTTAGAAAGCTAACACTTTCACTTATTGCTTGCAAAATGCCAGATACTTTTGTGTCAAACATGACAAAATGAGAAGGAATAAAAACTGCTATTTTCTTGCTTTGAAGATGTGGAAAATAATTTTTCTCTAGAAGAGAAAAAGCTTTCTGAAGACAGGTAACAACAAGGAATGGAATAATATTCAGCAAAAAAAAAAATTGGGGAAGAATTTTTTGTATTTGCAATTCTGATAAAAAAAATGACAAATCATTCCAACGATTGCTACCAATATTGGGTATACTTAGATAACACCTCATTCATTTGCAAATCAGCAAATTCAAAAATGGGGAAAGAAATGCAAGTTTCTCAGCAGAATTCTGAGTTTTATTAGAAATAAAACTAAAGTAAAAGATAATTTATGGCCACGCTGTGGATGAGAAAGAAGGTAACTTCTGCAGCAAATGGCAAAGAGAGAAAGACGTAAGGTAAGACTTAAGGTGTAGCTGTACTTGCACATTTGCTCTCCAGAGCTCCTGCTGCTGTCTGGCTTTTTGCCATCTCATTCTCTGAACATCATTTCAGATGGGAAAACTGCTATCAGCGACTTTCAGAAATGAAAATATATGGTGTGACTCAGAAGTTCCTCTCTAATGCAAAAAGGGATGGAGAGGAGAAAAAAGACATAGATTTTCACCTGGGGTGGAAGAGCAAAATAATGAACACTAAATATTATAGTACCTTTGAAAGATTCATTAACCTCAATTTTTAATTGAGCAGACAGTAAATAAAAGACTGACTGGAAATAATCAGATTAAATTAATGATTTATGACCTTAACGCTTTTATCTGTTAGGCTTTTGAAAATCATGTGTCACAAATTAGTGTAATTAGCACTTACACTGATGTAGAACCTTTTGTATAAGGTCGCCAGTGATCTGTTCATTCTATTTATTTACCATTATTCAATGAAATGGGCAAATACTACGGTAATACTGAGATATTTGTTTGCAATCCAAGGTACAAAATTTCACCTCCTCATGCTTTCTCTTACTCAGACTGGGAACGTGAAATGCTACAGCTTCCTATTTATGTTATTTAAGTGTTTGACTTCATTTAAACTCATGGGTGTCAAGGTAACTCATTGACTAGTTGCAATACTATGCATGAGTAGAGGTTTGGAAGAACAGCGGTAAGCAGCAGCTGGTCCTACCTACTTCAATTTTTATAACTTAAATCAACAAAATCACCAAAGATTCTTTTGTTAAAAGGGATGTCCTTTGACATTGTTATTATCTGGGAGGGATAACACAAGGCCTGATTTGCCTCTCCTGCATAAACGCTCTGTTTATATTGACATCCCAGCAAGAATAATTATCCCTGTGAGGAAGTTAACACTGAGTCAAATGAGGTATCATTATTGCTTCTTTCTCATTTTCCCCTCTCCTCTCTAAAAATTTCCTTGTTCTATTGTTAATAAACATCACTGAGTGCCTTCATCTTCCTCATGACGTTATGGCAATAACAATTTTTTGTCACAAAAACGTATCCAGGGGACTTTTCAGTCATGTCACAAACAGTGTTTTAAGATCTTATGGCTGCTCTTAACTGTTTCCTTGGGCATGGTAATATTTACAAATCCCTTTAAGCTATGGAACAGCACAAACTGCGTCTTGGAAAGGTGACAGCTGATCTGCTACGTGCTCTGCATAGCTGTGGGTAAGAACTGGACTTACTTTCTTTACAAGTAAAAGAAAAACTCGAGTCATTTAATTGGTGCCTCAAAGGGTATGACTACGAAATTAAAGACTACAGGAGACACCAGCATTTTTGGCTCTATGATGAAAGTCTCTCATTGTAAAGCAGTGGCTTGACTTTCTCACCCAGACATAACAACCCAGACATGAGGGTGGCATCACCAGCCTCTAAGTCACTCATCTTTTAGAAGCAAGACCTCTCTCCTAGAAACCTTTTGACTGCAAGAAGTACAGGCATTGATAAAATCTTGACTTTTCCTCCCTTCTCTATCTTGTGCTTTTCAAGCATAATGTATTGTAAAGAGATTAAGGCTCAGAGAACCACTTTTCCTCAACTCCTGAAGTCTTGGAAGTACTTCAGGATCTTCAAAACACGAGTTTTATAACCTGTGTACTGTGAAACTAAACTTACTATTGAGATTACACTTTCACGCTAAAGTAATTTTCTCAGCTACTTATAAGTTTCTTAAGAAGCTGTCCTCAGGCTGAAGTTCCTCCTGCTTGCTCTGAGGCCACAGGAAAAAACTTTCTGGAACTTTGAAGAAAATCCACTTAATTGTTTTATTTGATTTTCAGAAACCCAAGCTGGGAAATAAAGCAGTGAAACCAATGCTTTTTCATGCTAAGCCATGGAGTCAGTCTTACTTTATTATCATCAATATTTCATCAAAGATTTTTCTAGTGAAGCGTGATCCACACATTTGTTACAATGTCATTCTAAAGGAATAGTGAGGTGGTTGTTTTTATCTTTGGAAATTTAATTAAGGTATAAAATAAATTTTCAAACTCTAAGGAAACTTGTTATTAGACTTTAAGTATTTTACTCAGTAATATCTAGATATTTTCTGAATGAGCTTGCTATGGTTTTATCTCACAAGGTTGCAGTGCCACAGGATTTCCAGTATGTCTTCTCCTTCATAACTGAGCTCAAGTTTTTACTTAGGATAATTATGACTAAGAATATTTACTTTCAAATCCACATCTACATGAAATGGTGAATTTTCTTCTTAAATCCTTGGGTTGTCAGTAAGTAAAATAAAAAAAAAATCGTGAGTAAACTGAAGAAATCTACTCCCATATGTACTTGACATTCAGCGGCAGCATTACAAGCATGTATAAATAAATTCACTGAAAATTCACCCTAAAACCTTTGCTTTCCCCAGTAGCTCTCCCAAATTCTCATTTCTCACAGCCTGCTCTGTGTCCATTCATATTATCATCCTGATTTCTCTTGCCATTTCCCTCATGCAATTCTGCAGCAAAAGCTTCCAGCAAGAGATGTATATTTTGTCCAAGTAACAACTATCCTGGGGGAAACAAAGACATGGATTATCTGACTCTACTGGTTATCTGGAAGATCTATTTTGACAGCAAAATATTTTAAAGCTGCACAGGCCATTCCAGACTAAGACTATAGGTGTCAAAACACAATAATAGCAGTTATTGAACTAATCCAAACCGGCAAAAGGTGCATTTTGTTACTGAAAACATCTGGAATTCCAGGAAAGCACACAAAAGGTATTGATGTGCCAGATTTTTTCATTCAAGTAAAGCACAAAACACTATGTTTACAGGTATTACTTCCACCTAGTAAATGCTAAGAAAAAGTGGGACAGTTTATGTTTGTGCACAGACATACAAGTGAAATACCTGGAAAAATAGGTGGAATAGAGATGAGTCACACAAGTAATTAAACTTGGGACAAAAAAAGGGCTTAGAATCATAGATTTGTTTAGGTTGGAAGGGACCTTAAAGATCATCCCGTTCCACCCCCTTGTCATAGGCAGGGACACCTTCCACTAGCCCAGGTTGCTCCAAGCCCCATCCAACATGGCCTTGGACACTTCCAGGGATCCAGGGGCAGCCACAGCTTCTCTGGGCAACCTGTGCCAGGGCCTCACCACCCTCACAGCCAACAATTTTTTCGTGAAAGACTTCATTTAACAGCCTTAAGTTTGGGAGTTGTTGGATCAAAACAAGTGCCTGACATGACTTTTCCTTGGACATCTCCTGCTCATTTTTTGAGTATGTCTGAATGCTCTCCATTATTTCTGACTCTCTATTTCCTTGTAAATGCTTTTTTCAGTTCCCTCAGAGGTACTTACTGCTTTTACTGAACTTTTTGGCTTCTTAAATAGTTCTGGTTCCTCCATTTCTGTCCCTAAAATGTTTAGTTGTGGATGACATAGTAATATCAGCTGTTTGTTTTATTCCTTACTTGTGAGTTTGGAATGCCAGCAGAGACTCTTGTATTTCACGCTTTCTTTTATTCCCCACCATTACCCTTATTTCTCTTAAATTTCATGCTCTAAAATAGGTTATTTGATTAAACTCTTCTTTCTTACAGTGAAGCCTAAGATGCACATGTAAAAGCACAGTTCTTAATATTCACTGATTGAAATATAACCCTGCTAATACACCACAGAACAAAGGCCAAGATGTTAAACATTTTACGGAGTAGTAAAATGTTAACCCATCCTGAGTCGCAAAAATTAATCCAAACACACAGCTTCTAGAATATAAAATTTTAAAGGTAAAAGCATCAGTTCTGGTTAGGGCTTTTTACCAGAGGCACAAATAAAAGACTTTATCAAATAGGATATGAGAGTAAACAATAATGAGGATAACGAGGTGGGACTGTCTAGAAAATATCACCTTTGAACAACTAACATGTTGAATGTTGTATTCCATCTTAGCATACTGAGGTTTCAAAACCAACTGGTTCGGGGGAGCTAAATCATTAATTTATGCAATCAATCAATTAAAATAGTAACAAGAGCTCCTGACCGTATTATTATCAAGTTATAAATCACACAGACTGCTGTGTGATCAGATTGTATGGGATAGTAGGTATAAATGGATACTAGAGTTTGTAGGAGTCAGGTTATTTTGGGAAAATATGAATCACACAGCACAGTAGCGTGATCAGAGAGGAGAAATGAGTCCCCAGCTCAGAGGGTGTTATTCACTAGAAAAATATTTTTAAAAAAATTACTCAGTGATTAAAAAGGGAGTAATTGGATTTATTCTCTTCTACAGAGGCCTTAAATAAGCATGGTTAAAAGTTAATTATCTTAAAAAAATAATCAGATAACTGGAAAATGTTGTGAAATTACTAAAAGTAAGTTGTTCTGCAAGCAGAAAAGCAGCTATTTCTCATGAAAATAATTGAGTACACATAAAAAAATGTGAAAGAATTACAGAAAAAAATGTGAACAAGTGGCAAAATCAATTTATTAAAAAAAACCCTCCACCACTTCTTTTCCAATGTGCAAAACCACATGACACAATCATTTGCTAATGAATGATGACCTATAGGAAATCAGATAACAGAACCAGCACAGCACTGGCTTTATGTTTACAGTCCCAAAGCTAGAGATGCTTTCAAGTTGACAAGGAGGATTCAGCAGCAATTTACCACCTAGGGTTTTCTTTAATTTATTTTTTAATCTTGTACTTTCCTGGGAAGGAAGAAAAATATCATCATTACTCACAGGTTGCTAACTTTATGTAGTATTTGCCTATTATTTACATTACGGAAACGTGTGTGAAAAAAATAAATTATCCTTTAACCCTTTTGGTGTTGCTACGAAATGGAGAAATGTAGCAACGGAAGAAAAAAGAAAAGGGGCAAATGAATAGAAAATGATTATGCAAAATATGTTAATAGTCTCACAGACGCTGGTGTGTATTAGTGGGAAGAAATTTTGGAAACAAAGCTGTATTGCCAAAACAGCCATGAGATAGGGAAACTCCTCCCCTTTCAGCCATCCTGGATTCCTGGGTTTCACCAGAAACCTGCACATGTTGAGGGATCAGCATGTGCTGTAGCCAAGTTCTCCACTGCCAAATTGTTTAATTTCCACCATATTTCTGTGTTAATGACGCCTGAAAATCACAGACAGGTTCTGCAACTGCCTCCTCCCCCAGCAGGCTTTGTAACCCTCGGAGATGGACCAGTTTTGCCTGAAGGCAGAGATGGCTTTTGGACAAAAAGCAGTCTTGAAAATGCGGACACTGAGTATTTAACTCCTTTCATTACCTACCTTCTTCAGGGACAGACACTCAAGAGGCTCAAAAACTCACAGAGCCATCAGTTATTTCTGTGTCTCATCTTTTCTATAAAGCAATTTGATTTCACTTCAGTGTTAATCTGGAAGCTGGAAGGTGAAACTGGCACAGGTCCCAGAGGACTACCAATATCCAGTGGTTAAAGTAAGGGGGGAAAGGCAGCATAAAAAGTTCACCCGTGACATTGCATTACCAGAAAGTTTTATCCTGAAAGAATTTGAGTTCATTTTGCCTCAAAAACTTCCTTCTCCACCCCTCCAAGGCAGAGAGAGGGACACTAGATCTGGCAGCAGCAGGGACTCAGAAGAAATAAATGCAAAGAGTTCAAGCTTTTCATTGTCTCGTTGCAAATAACAGGACTTGTGGCTTTAGCCATGTCAATATGCTAATAATATTTACTAGGAATTGAGAACATCTGTTGCCCACACAGGGAAGAAAGGCCTGGGATGGAAATTAAAACTAAACTGAGCAGACGAAACATTAGGACACAAAGGCAGCCCACAGCTTTAATTTGAAATAAAATCTCTCAACTTGAAGAGCTTGAATTAAACTAATCTATGACCTTCCTAACACTCCTTAATTAGAACCACAGATTACTACCTTCTAAATAGTATTTCTTATCTAGATTAATGTCAGCTAAAAGAAAAACACGAGAGTAAAAGCTGATCAGAGGAAACCTAGGGATGTATACATTTTTGGGAAGTTGGATACAGAAGCTATGAAAGAATATTGACACTTATTCTTCATTATCAGAAGCAAAAAGCTAGTTGTATACTCTGATAAATCAAGTATCTGTGAAATACATCAGCAGGAGCACTCTTTGTTCCTTGAACTAAAGTTGCAGAAATAAATGAGCCAAATTTTTTTTCTCAGGCTTCGTCCTCTGGGTTTTGTCTGTCTTTGATTAAAATCTGTCAGTTCATGAATTTAGAAAATATTTACAAAAGCACAAATAAAACGCTATCATCTACTCCTTACGAAGACCACTCGTACCTCCTGGAACTGAGCTTGAGTGCCACACTGTGAGCTCTCAGCACTCCATCGACCTCAAGAGCATTGCAGGTTTACACAGATCATTTCTACTCCCTAAGAGAAAGTCTAGTTTTGCATTTCTTATGAACCAAATGCTCTGGGTGCTTTTATGAGAGATATTTCTGGAAAGGAAAAAAATATACTTGGCTGGATATTAGTTCTGATAGTGCTGATGGAAATCTAGATTAAATTTATTACCAACCACCGGTGTAAAGTTTTCCTTCACACTTTCCCCCCATTTCCTCTCATTGCCAAATCAAGTAATCAGGGGTCACTGAGCAGGTCCAGTTGATTGTTTTGTGTGTGCTGTGCATACTGATAGTGGGTTTTTCTGTCCTGTCTTCAGTATGCAACCCTGCTTCTAAATTTATGATGGGAAAATATACAATCAGTCTGAATTAGGGAGCTCCAAATAATACAGTTCTTGGAAAATGAAGGATAGCCTGCATTGTGTCTCATAAAGACGTTCAAACACTTTTCTTTTTCCCCTTGAGAATGTAAAAGAAAAAAAAAAACAAACCCTAAACTCCCAAAGTAACCCCACTATCCTCTTTGAAGTGGAGAACATTAATAAAGGCTCCTGCAACCTTAATGGACAAAAGAGACTATAAAACAGAACAAATGGTGCTGCTGGATTTCATCTGCTACAAATTACTGTCCAACCTTATCATATTATTGATTTTCTTGTACTATATCAACTTTAAATCACCATAAACCATTGCCTAACACAGTTCTTTCACTGGCCAAGCGTTCTTAGAAGACAACTTTGATTATTTGGTGTGTCTCAGAAACCTGTAAGTTTGTATGAGATGAGACTGATAGATTCATGTAAGGCTCCACAAAATTCTTCATAAAAATCGATTCATGCAAAATCGGCAAAGTATTGTCCTTTCAAAAGTTATTTTTTAGATGCCTTAAATTCGGTGCTGCATCAGTTCATGCTGAAGAACAAAAAACGCCTTCATTCCAATTTTGTTGGAAATAAGTTTCAAGGAAAAATAATGCGACTGCATTGAACTCTTGGAAATGTTCACCGACCACCAAGTGGTGAAGTCCTTCAATAAAAATAACAAGTAGAACTCCCTTGGACTCCTGTCCATCCTCGTGAAGATGGAAAGTCTGATCCAATCCACCAAGGGCCTATAATCTGAATTTCAACTGAACAGCCTGCTAGCATGGCTCTTGAGAGTGTGCTGGATGCTGAATTTCAGCTACCAGGAAAACTTGTTGGATTTACGAATTTATTTTTGCAAGAAACACTCCAGAGGACTAACAGTTAAACAAAGGACGCTTTACTAAACAAAATAATGAAAATTAATTAATTAGCTGCCATATAGTGCTTTGATAGATGCATTTTATAAATCTGAGCTGATTTATCAGTCAAGTGCCTTCGTGTGGTAGGTATGTGAATTATCTGTCATTAACCTTGTGCTACAAGTGATGGTGCCTGGATAGAGGGCCACATCTGAAGCTGGCATTACAACTCAGGCAGTTACTGACTTTCAATCATTAAGAGATAATTTTTCAAAAAACATTAAAGGGATTCATGAGGTAAAGATCACGACCAGGAAAGGCACCATCACTTCTCTAACCTCAGTTTCGGAAGGCAGAGAAAAACTGAGAGGTGACTGCTGAGAAACGATTCGAAGGAAAAGAGTCAGCCCTCCAAGTCTGGAGTGGTACCATCTAAATTCTGTTTTATTATATTATTCTTTTTAACCCCCTCCAATCTGTATGACAGATAAAATAAATCTGATTAATTTTGGATGATTTACATCATAGTAAAGTACCAACCTTGCTCCGTGTTTCCAACAAAACCCACAGACAAATCTGATTATCAGTGAATGCCCAGAGAAATGACAATTCATCTTTGTGGTTATTAATGTCATGATAAGAGGCAGGGAAGGGAAAACACACACACACACACACACATATATATAATGAAAACAGCTTTTGAGAGAAGGCTTGAATATTCTGCAATATGGACTATAAAAGAAAGTTAACCTCCATAAGCCTCATGCTTACAGCAGGTATTTTTTAAAATGCATTGGCCATGCAAAGAAAATTTTGCCATTTGTATTCATCAAATATCAAGAACTGCATTTTTTTTTTCCCCTCAGGATGTTAAAATGTAGGTTTTGTGTAAAGAAGTATTAAAACATGGATTATTTTTTCCTGACCTTTTGATAGGCTTTCTATTGAGCTTGGTAAGACATCCAAGAAATTCAGATTCTGATTTTAAAATTGATTAATACTACTGAGTTTTCACAGTATTGAATTTGCAGTGCCAAATTCCTCTGACATGAGTAAGTGCAACTCCACATACTTCAGTGGAGCTGTGTTTGCATATATTAGCAAGGAATTCTGGCCCTGTGCCTGGGAAAGGATCTTACATTTCATAGTCACTTGATTATGGCTCATCTTTAAACCACATTTTACTATTTGCAAAATACTTGACCCACACAGCCACAGAAGCCCATCTGCTGAGATTCCATTGTACATCAATAAGTAAAAATTATGAAACTATTTTAAGTGTAAAATCTAGTGGAGAAGGGACATAAATCTGTTCCAAATACATATTTCCTTGTGCAGCCTGATGAACTTGAAATCTGGGTTTCAAAATTTCGCTTGCACTAGAAATTAATTTCTGCAAGACACTTTTTACCTAAATCATAAATAGTCCTACCAACTAAAAGGGCAAGATCCACCTAAAAGAATCCATCCTTGCAAAAGAGTATTGGATGGAGACATAGGCTAGTACCAGCTGTCCCAGACATACAAGAATCAATTAAGAATCTGCTTCTAATAGTCTGGAATAACCTAAATGGAATAAAAATAATAGATACTAGGACCAAGACTTTGTTGATGGGGGACCTAAAGATGACCACATAATGTTAAAGACCATTAACCAAACTCCAGTTTGGTCTAAAATATGAGTCTAGTGTAATGTCAGGCTTGTAAAACCAAAGCTAGAAAACTATAATGGCTCTTTGGTTGGGTTTCATAGAATCACAGAACCATAAAACAATTTGGCTTGGAAGGGATCTTAAAGCCCACCTCATTCCACCCCCTGCCATGGGCAGGGACACCTTCCACTCTCCCAAGTTGCTCCAAGCCCTGTCCAGCCTGGCCTTGGACACTTCCAGGGATGGGGCAGCCACAGCTTCTGTGGGCAACCTGTGCCAGGGCCTCACCACCCTCACAGGGAAGAATTTTCTCTAAAATCTCACCTAAACCTGCCCTCTGTCAGTTGAGCACCGTTACAGTTCTTTCTTCTTCCAGTTAAAGGTAGTGTGGCTATTCCTGGTGAGTGGTTTTTGGGTTGATTATTTTTGTTTTGATTCGGTTTGTTTGGTTTTTTTTAACGACACACCTAAAAGGTATTTTTCCTCCTTTCATGTCATTACCTCCTATGGTAATTTTGAAATATCTACCTAGTTATTTTTAACTTTTTAATAATGCTATTAGCCCTGTCATTGCAAAACTTTGCTCCAAATCGGTGGAGGAAGTGACTTCTACAATACTAACCCCATATGTTCATTGCATATGAGACTAGAACTCTGACTGACATTATAAAATAACTATGAATATTGCGGAGGGGTTTTCAGTTTTTTGGGGTTTTTTCCCTTGTATATACCTACTGTTTATTTCCTTTTTCATTGCCACAGCTCCAGTTACAAGGAGGCAGTAACAAAGCTTTAGTCAATGGTAACTAAGAAACCCTTCTTCCTTCAGCTCAGGCACTACAGAATTAGGGTGAGGCCTGTTTTAAGAACAGAAGATATTCAAAGGTACAGTTCAATACTTGTTAAATCAGTAGTTTCTTAACAGCATTTTCCTTTGCTAAAGAAGGCTAGAAAGTGTGTTGCACAGCCTTCAAAATAATGCTAGTACAGAAAAGTCAATAATGCCACACAGTATTATCAAGGAAATCACTGAGTTATATTTGTCTTAAAGAAATGCAAGCATTTTTGCATAGTTCTAGGTCTGTTAAAGGGAAAACTGAGATGAACATTATCATTTTAATAAAACTCCATTCAGTGTGGATCCAAGGTTTCAATCTTTGTATTTTATACTCCTCATGGCAATAAATAAATAAATGAATGAATAAATAAACAAACTATTTATTCTATTTAAATTCATTTATAAATAAATAAAGCTATTTCAATATCATCCCTGGAGACTTGAAATTACCACTGGTTGACTTTACACAGTATGTCTGTTCAGAAAGAGAAGATACTATAAATATATATATTTATATATGATCTACAGACCTTTCTAGACTATATGTGCTCTGAACACTATGACTTCTTTATACATAATTTTCCCTGTTTTAGTTCAGACTGATAAGTCTAGAGCAGCCTTTGGCCAGGACCAGATAAAGCATTGTGAAGCCCCTCTTTGGTTTTTTACTTAATAGAGATTAAGACCGAAGTTAGTAAAGCTGAACTGAAATTCACTTCTTGTTGCTCATGCTTTTTGAAAAAAAAAGTACTGGAAATACCACTTTTAACATGCTCAACTGCTTTAATGAGCTGCTAAAACTCATCACGTGGTTTCCTCTGCCAGTCATCCAGGCATTTCCTGTGCAGTCACTGGGATAAAGTTGACCAAAACTCCTGAAACTATAACTGAATCATTTCATCCAATATATCATTTTTCTTGCCTCTCCTAGAGAGGGAAGATGGAAACCTGGCTGAGTCAATGCGGTCACTTACCTCAACTAACTTGTTGGCGTGTTCACGGAAGACCTGAGCATATTCCTTCACTTCCTTCTCATTCCCGCTTTTTGCAGCCTCAATGAGAACCAGCAGTGGGACATTGGTCTCCAGGAATGAATCTGATATATGATCCATCACTGCCTTCCGTAGCTGTGACAAAAGAAAGCAGACCAGTAAATAAAGGAGGGTTATCCATATCCATTCCCACTGTTCTTGGCTATCCATATTTAAGCCCTGATGTGTCACATCTCACAGCGATATATGGAAGTTTAGGAATTTTCCCCTTCTTTTCTCCAGGTGAAATACTTCCAGCAGGCCCACAGAATTAAACACTTAAAGGCCTAGGCTCTGCCAAACCCTCCTGGGATTCATGCTGGCATACACCTAATCCTACTGGACTGAGTGGGTCTGTACAGGATGATGGTGATTACCTGCACAAGACATTGCAGACTGATGAGAACTGAAAGCTCCCCACTACTTGAAAAAACAGTTCAGCTCACTTAAAAGCCAACTATGGATTAAGGAGCTTAACTTCAAGCAACCATAAAAAATATTAGCCTGAATATTTCTAAGCCTTCTCTAATTCCTGCACTGAATAGTATTCCATGCAATAATTAATATTTCGTGTAGCAGATGCCTTGTGCTTCATATTCTTTTTCAAGTATTTTCAACACGTATAAACATAAAACCCTTTACAGCATTTTTCATGCAGATTAGAAAACATACCATAATTTATTACAAAGGAAAAAAAAAACACATCCTACAAGTTACTGAAGATTTAACACCTGTTACTTCATAAAAACATCTGTTTGAAACAATATTACTATAAGAATGATGCCACTAACTTCTTCTCTGCCTTATTAATAACCACTCATTAGTGTCAAACTTCACCAAAAATATGATAGACAGCCAGAAAGATGACTGAAATCTTAAATAATTCTTCCTGGAAGCATAACTGCTCTGTAGGATTGTGGATCAGAAACAGTTTGAGTATGTCTTCTCCAGCTTTTTGGTTGTTAAGAATGAAAAACTGTGGACTCAAACACAAGCTGGGAGCTATTCAGCCTGGAGGCCTGGGTAGCCATTAGTCTCCTTAAATCATGCATTTTTAGTTGGATGAAACATCCAGAAAGGTAATTTTCTCTATTTTGCAGTCCAGACAAGAAAGCTTTAGCTAGACAAGGTGTCATCAAAACACCCAATCATACTGAAAACTGGTATATTGTTAGGTACTGTAAATACACCAAGATGTATTTGCTGCTTGATGGCAGCAATTCTCAGCTCTGTTTGAATAAGGGCAAAGCTAACTTTGAATATTTTCATTCAATCCCTGAGTGATGCAGTAAAAACAAGCAAAGCAAAATATATGTGTTTGAGTGAGGTGTTCCTTTTACTTCTATCACAACTACAGCAGTCAATGTATTAAACCCAGCAGTTCTCGATTCCCCTGAAAAATTAATTCTACTCAGATTCTACCTGGAAAGTTTTTCTCCACTTGAAAATGATTAAAGGGACTCAGAATAGCTAAGTCAGTAACACACGCAAACAGGCAGAGGAAAAAGACAAAGAGAAGAGAAGAAGAATCTATCAGAGACCTGCCAAGAAGTTAGGAAGCCGGTGTGTGTTTGCTACCACCTATCACATTTACCCCTTGTACTCTTTCTTTTTTTTCCTCTCCTCAATCTGCTGCTATCCACTTGCTGACTCTTATTTTGTTCTTACATTAAAAGCTCTTTCAGACCATCCTTTGGGTCTGTTTGCACAGCATCTCGCACAATGAGATCTCTATCCATGAATAGTTTTCTCAATATAAACACTAATATTGCTTCAAATACATCAAACCATTGCAAAAAACCCCCATATTCTAAGATGATGAGAGTCAGAGAATAGTGCACCAGCACAGCACCCTGCATTCTATGACTGATAGATTTCCAATCACTATGTACATCAATCCTCCAACTTGAAAATTCAGACACACGGTGCGATTCTTGGGGTTGTCCTGTGCAGGACAACCAGGAGTTGGACTCTGATCTTTCCAACTCAAGATATTCTGTGATTCCCTACTAAATGAAGGGTTTCACCTACAGCAAGCATTAAGGGAGAGATACTGCCAGAGAAGGTGCATCATAAATTTGCTTAATCCCCTTTTGCAGATGTCCATCTCCCAACGCTTGCTGGGAAAATCTGAAGTCAGATGATTCTCCTGTGTACCTGTAGCTAGACTTTGATGTTCATTGTTCCAAAACAGGCCAAATGGTGGCATTTCCAAAGGAACACACAAAGATTTTGAAAATCCCATGTGTTTTCCATCTCCTAATCAGTGAAAAATCCTCAAGAAAATCCACTTGTTCAAGTTTAATGTGTCAGTAAAACCTACTGTCCACTGCACTGAAAAAAACTTACTTTAAATGCTAAATGAACACTGACACTTTTCTGTTTGCATTGTTCCATAAGGACGCATCTGTTCCGAAGGGTTTTATTCAATTCAACTTTTAATCAAAGTTAATGTGGTGTTATAGATCTGGCTGTAACAATATGCCCCATGGAATTCTAAGAAAATCTCAGGATATTCAAGGAAGAAGCTTATTTTCATCAGTGTTAAATATCTTCAGTCTACAACCACATACCAGAAATCAATAAAAAAGGACAGCAAGAGCCTCAGCTAACCAGCAATTTGGAGTTTCACATAGCAAATATACACTAGAGTTCTAGCTGAATCAAAATAAATGAATTAAATGGATATCTCATTTCTAATGCCAACTGTGTGTTGCCTTCTGAGGTTCCTAATTGCAGCAGGTGAAAAAAAAAATAAATCTGAATTCTGACTGTCGCAGGTTTGATAAATACAAAATTAATGAATTCTATTTCCCTCTGCTGTGTTAATCACAGATATCAGTAGCATATTTCTGCCCCCTCTTGTAAACAGGCATTATAATTTCTTTAGAAATTTGTTATCTGAGTTTTAGTTTGCCCTTGCATTGAAGTTGAAAGGTGTAGTTAACAGGTTTTATGTACGCAGGAGACCACAAATTTTGCCATCCTTCACCACAAGCTATAAAGAATGGCTTGACAAACTCGTTTGTTAAATGTGACAGGAGTCTGAAGGCAAGACATCCATCCAACAGCTCAAATGGATACATGACAAGGTAATATTAATGGCACAAGACGAGACATTTGAAAGTATTGGCTCCCCATTACCACTCTGTTTGATCCAATTAGGGCTATTCATCAAGGTAAATAACTACTGGAAAACTAATCTTGTATGTCCCTCTGCACAGTGCAACAAAGTGCAAAGTGATGGCTTTGCATCCAGGGATTTCACTGTTTCATACAAGTAACATCAGCTTAGGAGGGAATGGGAGAAGCCTGTGGCTTGAATTTTAATGCTCATGAAAGAAGCAGCAAAAGCACATCATGTTTTATTCTAAAACCAGCACGAGAGCTCGTGCACGTACCTACGTTAACAAATGTCTCTGCAATGCCTTAATTTATGCTGCATCCTGATGTAAATATTATGACAAAAACTGTTACTCATAAGACAATGCTTTAGGTTTCTTCCCCCCCCACACACTGAATTTTTAAGCTAGAGGTGAATTCAAAGCGTGGGTAGTTTCCACTACATGAAACTTCATTTGTTAGAGGGGGAAGCACATTAAATTAAGGTCTTGCTTAATTCATTTTGTCACAGAGAAAACTTTACTAATCAACATAAAGCTAAAAGAATAATAAATTTGCCAGGGTGGCCAGCACAAAAAAATATAGAATGAAAACGTCAAAACCTGCAAATATTTTTAAAAGCAATGAATGGTGTAGCACAAGACAGATTTTATGTCTTTCCAGTTCAGTCAATTTAGTCAGTTTATGGTGCACAGTCAAGTTGCTGTTTTTGATAGCATCATGTTGCACTGTTCTAAGCACTGTTTAGGGCTGTTTTATCATTGTCAGTTCACAGCTATAATTGAGCTCAAAGAGGTTAAATGCCCACCAAAATGATGTTTTCCATGGCTATATAACAATTTTAGAACCAAAATGTCTCAGTGCTACTTACAGTCTAGTAAAGAATTAAATGTCTAATCCTGACACTGGAAGGTAAAGTCACAGCAGGAGATTAATGACTCTAACAGATTGTTAAACTTTATAAAGCCTGGCAGTATCTGTAACAAAAGTTTACCAAGGAGCACCTTATTCACCATTTTCCATTTAAAGTGCATTGCAACCCAGCTCCAGTTTGCACCTGCAGAGCACTCCCAAACAGGTATTAATTTAATTGAAAGGGATGAAAATAAAGTTCTCTCCACTGCAGTTAAAGTGTGTCACCTCCAATGTGCTGTGAAATTGAGTTCTGGAGAATAAGGCAGTGACCATTAGAAGCTTCTGCAGTGTAGTGCTAAAGAGAAAGTCCCAGTCAATCCTGAGAAGTATGTCACATGAAAAGATGATCAAAAAATGGTGACTTGGGGGAAGTGGACAGTCATGCCATCAGTTATGTCTTGATGGATTCAAGAGCAAAAATATTAACATTTAAAGCATGTATCACACTTGGATACTCAAACTACAAATTGCTGGGGTATATTAAATAGAAATATTTAAGATTTGAGCCTAAGATAAAAACTCGGGTAATGGTTCATAGAATCATGAAGTAGCTTGGGTTGGAAGGGACCTTAAAAATCGTTTAGTTCCACAACCCCCTTGCCATGGGCAGGGACACTTTCTGCTAGCCCAGGTTGCTCCAAGCCCCGTCCAACCTGGCCTTGGACACTTCCAGGGATGAGGCAGCCACAGCCTCTCTGGGCAACCTGTGCCAGGGCCTCACCACCCTCACAGCCAACAATTCCTTCCTTATATCTAATCTAAACTTTCTCCCTTTCAGTTTGAAATTCTTAATATGTTTTTATGTGTGTGAGGTTTCTTCTCTCTAAAGAGAAACTTCCCTAATCAGTAAAAAAAAAAACCCAGGGGTGAATTTACTAATAGAAAACAATTGAAATTACAACTTTCGACCAGAAATTTGAAAGAGCATAAGACACACAAAGAGAAAAACATTATTTCTAGTCATAGACCACTGCAAAGGAGTCCTCAAAATGGTACAGAGCCTGAAGCACAAAAGAACCCAGTTACCAAATACTTAAGTTTAAGGTTGTTTGTTTTTGAGGGGGTGGGGTGGGTGGTTTATCAATTTTTATGACAACAAATTTTAAACCACCTTTTCAAAAAAAGAACATTTTTCAGCAAGAGCAAGCCTCAGGCTTGCTAACAATATGAGTGCAGTTACATAAAAGGAGAGAAAAAATTATATGTTTGGGGGAAAGATATCCACATAATCCCTCAGACACATGAGTATTATCGGGACATGAACTCTGTCTTTCCTGTCTGGATAGAACAATGAAAACCAAACTCTGATTGCAGTTCTGGGATAATACTAAATATTTATTATTTCTAGCAATAAAGATTTACACAGGGCATTAACAGGTAGAGGAGAGTACAGAGATTCCCATCAAAAATGTTGGAAAAACAGAAATACAGGTAGAGATTGAACAGACATTGAAGAGTTTTAGTAAAGTCAAAGAACCCAGAAGTGAAGGACAGAGATTAAATTTTGCATTCTGTATGACCTGGGAGGGTAGAGTTGTGATATGGTAAATGTGAAAGGATGAAATTGCAGAACAGGAAATTACATGTAGGAAGAAAGAAGGGAAAGACTATAGGAGGTTACCCCAGTAGAGAAAAAGAGGGTTAGGACTTTGAAAAATAACGCTGCGAAAACTGAAGAGGACTGTAAAGTGTGAAAAATGTCACGAGACTGCACATCTAGAGCGTCTGATGCAAAAGGGGTGTGACAAAGAGGAGGGCAATGAGCAAAGATAAAAATGATGAACTGAATATCCACAGGTTAAATCGAGAACCACAACACGTTGTGTAGCTTCACAGTACATTGTGTAGTGTCTTAGGTTCTGCTGAAATATTTAAATTGAGTGGCTTTGGAGCTTTATGGGTTTTTTACATAAATACAGTAAGTAAAAAAAAAAAATAATTGAGGAAAATGCTGTTTTGGGGAGGTTAAATAGCTATCTGGTCAAAATGGGAAGGAAATTGCCTATGAAA
Organism: Cephalopterus ornatus; assembly: GCA_013396775.1. Taxonomy (NCBI): domain Eukaryota; kingdom Metazoa; phylum Chordata; class Aves; order Passeriformes; family Cotingidae; genus Cephalopterus; species Cephalopterus ornatus. Next base: position 177,575 of record VZRE01014875.1, read on the forward strand.
GCCCTTAATGAAGTTATCTTCAGTGTGATAAACATGCATAACAACTTCACTTAAAGGCAGTCAGATGCAATAAGCTTTAAAGGTGTAATAGAGTATATACTACACATGTCACACTTGCATTCCCACCTACCCCAGCTGCAGGAATGGGCTGGCACTCTAAATATTAACATCAGCTTCTCTAAGGCCTAGAGATTTAGCCCAGTGAAAGCTGATGACAGCTCTTGGGTAGACCTGTGTACTGGAGTGCCAGACAATGGCTGAAACAAGATTAAAAATTGATCGTGTTCTGCAAAAATGGATTTCTCATCATCCTTTCCAAGAGCCACTCGAAGTCACAAATGGATCCTGCCCCATGGACAGAGATGATTGATATTTGATACTATCAATTATCATCCGTGCCTTTCAAGAAAGCCCTGACTGCAGCAAGATCACAGCCTGGCTTACAGAGTTGGGTTTGGTTTTCATTGTTTTGGTTTTTTGGGTTTTTTTTGTGCTTTTTTCCCTCATTTTGTTTTTGCTTTGTTTTGTTTTCTTCTCCTTTGCAGTAATTTCTACAAAGTAAGAACCGAAAACAAAACTTTTTATATGTCTGGTTGCTTTCTACAAGCAGAAAGTAACACTAAAGTCATTTCATAACACTTAGAAATAGTGCAACTGAACAAAATTAATGTCAAATAAGAAACAAATGCAATGCTGAAATCTCATTTGGAAATTAAATTATATGTATTTGTCATTGCTCACAAACCCGTTAGGAAGACAACATTATAGAAGTCTTTGGGAAAGGACTATGCTTCCCTCCACATTTACTGTGCCCTCTAATTCATGCTGCTGTATTATTGACAATGAACATCAAAATTTGAAGCTGATTTTGATTCTTTATGAATCCAAAACCTGATTCTTTATGTATCCAAGCTTCTGTAAGTTTCTTTAGCTGATGTGACAACAGGTCAGTCTCTAGATGACAATATAGAACAATGTAAGCTTATGTAAAATTGTCGTATCTTTGGTTTTTTCCTCTCTGGTTTGTGGGTTGTTTTTTTTTTGTTTGTTTTGTTTGTTTGGGTTTTTGTTTGTTTGTTTGTTTTGTTGGTGGGGTTTTTTTATGTAGCAACATTATACACTTCTGTTCAAAATTTCCCACATTTACAGTGCATTTTATTAAAAAGAGTTCTAAAAACTCCATACTTGTTTCTCTGCAGTGATTACAGAGCTTGGCATCTTCTAAAGGTCCTGGAGCGAGCACAAAGATTTGTTGAAATATGTGAGCTTTTGTGAAGACTCATTATTTCAAGAATAATACACAAACCATGTGCAGTAATGTCCTCTAATGCAATATAACTGTCACTGAGTTTTGCCTCATAATTCTTCACAAGCCACTTTGAAAGTCCGACCCTCTGTGCTCACAGCTTCACTCAGTTAAAAAAAATATATATATATATATATAAAATCAAGTCCCTATTTCAAAAAGCAAAAGCAGCCATAGTTACTAAACTATGGCTTTTTGCCAGACAAAAATAATCCATCATGGGTATTATGCTGCAGATCAAAGTTTTCCTCATTTGATCAAAATGTTACACACTGCAGCCTTACCCAAAACTACCTGATATGGGCACAGTTTCCTGAAATATGGCACCATATGTGCATCAGTAAACATTATGTGTAGAGTAAATTAAACACAGCCCTATAATTAGGCAGTACGGAAATTACTGCAGACCTGAAAGAGTAAATCAGCAGTATTAAGGCACTCTCCATTTCCTCTGAAGCATTTCAGAGCACCATAAAAACCTCAATGTCACAGGGATAAACCTCTAGAAGTGCATTTTGAGGGAGACAAAGACATGTGCATTCCAAGGAGGTTTAGGTTGGATATTAGGAAGAAATTTTTTTACAGAGAGAGTGATCAGCCATTGGAATGGGCTGCCCAGGGAGGTGGTGGAGTCACCAGACCTGGAGGTTTTTAAGATGAGATTGGATGTGGCATCAGTGCCATGGTCTGGGAAACACGGCGGGGTTGGATCAAGGGTTGGATCTGATGATCTTGGAGGTCTTTTCCAACCTGGTTGATTCTACAATTCTATGATTCTATGAAAGAAGTTCAAGCCAAAACCGTTATTAATTAAAATTCAAGTAACAGTTCATTGTCCCTAATTTTTTAGATCAGACTTTTTGATATGTTTCTAAATTTCCTTTCCTATAGTAAATATAGTAAATATAGTAAATAATACCAGTTATTCTACCAAATGAGAGCAGACAAACAGTGGAATATTGAACAGCATGCCAGGGGCTCACAGTTCTTTCAGTCCAAGATGGTGACATTCAGGGTATTCCTACCTCTGTTGTGTTAAGGTCATAAATTCAGTGGAAGCTGAAAGAGTAAAGGACTTTATCAAGTGGAGCTTTGCTATCTCTGCTTTCTAAGCCAGTATTACAGAGGACTCCTGCCTATTACCATTGTAGAAGCTGCTAGAAAAACCTACTAAAGAAGCACACGCAATGCACTGCACCCACATTAAATGAATCCAAGCCATAAACACATAGCACTGGCACAGAAATAGATCTGTATTAGCATTTGATAGACTGCTTTTGGGAAGCCAGCTCCCAGATTTCCATATTCAAGAGCATTTGGAGTCACCTCAGATGAAAACAAAACGTACTAAGCAACAAGGGAAAGGAGCTGAGTTTCTAATGAGCATAAGCTGATGCCACAGGTGGCCTCAGGTTCAAAGACATTTAGATTGACTTATGGCTGGCTCCCTTTAAAAATATTGACATTTTGTCAAGGAGCACTTTCATGCAGCAGAATGGGGCAATATTACCAATAACACTGCACTTGCCCCTGGAAACAGCCAACACCTCCTCTTTGGGAACGCAGCACAACATTGGCAAGGCTCCTGTGGATCATCTATTTAAGTGTGGCCTTGCTTCAACTTTGCCTTTACAGAATAGATCCTTTAGTAAACATTCATGCAAGACTAAATTTTGAAGTTATAACCTTCTTGGATATTCTGCTAGTACTTAACACTTGCGTGAAATTTTGCATCTTTGAGCACTGTATCAACTCCCTTACAAATTCTCAGTGTTATGTGAGCTCAGTAAAGGTCCATGACCCACTCTTTCTGTGTTTTTAGCTCTCCTTAAATTACACAGATATTGAATTAAAAAAAGCTGCCTTCAGGATTTATAACTTTACCTAGTGCCCTCTTGTCTGCAACAAAGGGCACATCAGAACCTACTTTTATGGTAATGAGAAGGGAGAACATGCTTCCCCAGCCCTCCCAGAAATGCCCCGATTGCTGCACTGTTGACTGGCTTGAAAGTCAAAGGCCTATTTACACAAACCTGCCTTTGGGCTCTTATTTTTGGGGGCCCTGAATTTGTGACTCCCTCTATACAAAAAAAGATGAGCTGATGTGAAACGCATCCTTGAAACCCCAAATCACCGTCCGAAGAGGAACCGTTGACTGTAAGGCAGACTGAAGGAAAACCACTTCCTTATGTCATCACCCAATTCCCATAACTGACATCAGCTGGTGTGAATCCTCTCTTTCCTCTTCACCCTGCCCCCTAAATATGAGTTTTTTATTTCTTTGGGTGTGCTCTTCATCTTCTTCGAGACACTGAAAGGAGTTTGTTATCTAATGTTAAATTCAATTAGAACTGGGTTCCCTGTTTTCTTCTGAAGCTCTTGTTTTGCTTTGTGAGCACTCATGCTTCCCTTGGGCTTATATCTTAATATACAGATGCTGTGTACCTCCTAATGCTGGTACAACCCAGAATACCTAAACTGAGGCAGCTTCAGATTCATTTTCTAAAACTGGACAGTAAGCTGCTTGTCTTCATAGAACACAGTAGAAGGAAGAGGGGATGAACAAACAAACAAACAAAAAATCAAGTCAGTTATTCATGATTCAGAGAAGCAAGATTTAATTTCTAGGTGCTGCTGGCCCTCCCCGCAGCATTTGCAAATCTGTCTATGAGACAGTAGCTTTGCTGCAAAAAGATGATGACAAGATTTCCTCTTTTGGAGGAAGTCCTGTGATTTCTTCAAAAGCATTTACATACTGTAAAGAAGAAACCTATGCCTAAACTTGAATAGAGAAATTTAAGTCCACAGACTGAAAACATTCTATAAGTGTCTATCCATAATGTAATTCACATTGTATGGGTTAGCTGCCATAAAATCTGTTCCAACAGAATACGTTTTTTCAGTTTTAGGTGTCCCATCAGTCTAATTCCATGAGTTAATATTCATGGCTTTTATTCTGAGAATGTCTCTGGAGTCCATGTCAATTTTTGGCAGGTTTCAAAGTGCTAAACATTTCCTTTTTTTTACCACAAATAGCATTTATAAACAGCAATACAACTTAATCTATGTGGAAGTGACTGACATAAAGACCAAATGGAGACACGCTGCCGCTCAAGAGCCAGAACAGAAATATATGACAACTAGGCCTAAGAACATTTTGAAGGCTGTTACCCAGTTCAGAGTGTTGTAACCCATATTAAACAAAACTGTGAGCAGAGGCCTATGAAGTTGATAAAAACTGAGTATGATCAACATGTTCTCCCCCAGATCTTTGTTTTACCACATTTGCACGAATAAATTACAGGAGGTATTTGCCTCATCAACTTTAACCTTTAGAAAGTTCGACTCGTAGCCTGATATAGCTACTGAAACAGTACTATCCAGGATTTGATTATCCCTGTGGGTCCCTTTCGACTCAGGATCCTTATGATTAAAAGATAAGGAGTAAAATACTTGTAGATTGGAGGGAGGTACTCCGGTGGTTGATAATGGACCCATGAATATCGTGCCTGAAGTCCACCAAATGTCTTACAAAGGTATTTTGCAAGAGCACAGCTCAGCACAAGGGAATGGAAATGACCAGTCAAACATACAAAAAAAAGGGTGATGTGAAAAGATGTACTTCATACATGATACATAAAGAATAGATTAGAGGTATGAAAAGGGCAAATATGACCAGGATATATAATTTTTTTTTTTTTTAAATTTTGACTGCTGCAGAGTATGTGGATGAACAAGTCTGAGTGTGTGGCTGATAGAAAGACATCACAGCACAGTCACTACTAATATTAGTTCATGCCTAAATGTCCAAACCTGCTCCTGAGTACCCCATTTCACCATTCCTAGGCTGTTATTAGTGGCTATTGGGAAAAGCAGACACTGAGAAGAAGCAATAAATATCCTAAACTCAAGCAACATTCATCAGGGAGACAACTCAGCCAAACCAATGCAGGAACCTTGGAATTTCTTATCTTTCAGCTTTCAGTCTATAAAGATGCTGAGATTAAATCATCAGTAACAAGGACAAACCCCAGCCACACCTGGAACCCATTCTTGGAAATTCATATGGGAAAAAAACTTACATTTCACTGCAGAAATCATACTGAGGGGTTTATTTATTGATAGTAACATGCTATAGTTCTACAATATCGATTTCTAGCAGTTGCAGATCACAGAGTAGAGCAGAACAGGACCACAGTCGTGCTCATAAAGGCTTTTGTTTCTAACTGGTTTTCTGAGGAAATGAGGCTCAAAAATTACAGTAACTCTGCCCATTTTTCCAAATACATTTTAATCCAATTTGGCCAATTTTAAAACCATCTGACAGAGAGAAAAAGATCTCAAGGATGCCGAATAGGTGGAGTTTGATGAAAAATTGTCTGGGTAGGAGAACAGTGACCCGAACTAGAGTCCTGTGGAGGGAAATTTGTTCTGTGAAGTCAGTAGCCGGCTGGCCAGTGTGCTAACACAGGTACCAGCTGGGCAACCACCACGTGGGGACTGGCTGAGCAAGAGCCAAAACCAGCCTCACATCGTCCTGCATTTCACTGACCAGCCTGGAGTAACAAGTGAGCTACAAATGAGGCAGCAGCAGAGAGAAGGACGGGTGTGAGAAAATGAGATAAAACATGAAAATCAGAGGCCATGAGGGAGGAGCTGAGATTATGGCTCTAGCAAACCCTATGCACACAGTACGATGTGTACAGAAAGCAAAACTTCATTAATTCAGCTGGTTTTGCTTTTCAGTCCTGTGTCTACACAATGTTTACTCCTTGGAGGTTTGCAGTTTGTGATCTGGAAAAGACAACCTCAGGAGAGGACATTTTTTAAAGAATCATTGAGGTTGGAAAGGACCTTTAACATGTCCAAACATCTGTTTGATAAAAAGAAGTGCTAAGTCAGAATGTGTTGTCTCAGAGAGTGGTGTGAAGAATTCTTTTAGCCACGAGAACAAGAACAGGTATTTTGAGTCTAGAAATGATGAAACAGCTTTGCATATTAAAAATCACCATCCTAGCTACTAAACTGTATGCAGCTACTAATAGGAAGTTGGTGTTATTCTGCTTTTTGTGGTGCCTGTCCAAAGCTGCATTGCACCCAACAACACATAGTCTAAGGCCACAAAACTATAATCAGATAGCAAAAAACCCCTTTTTATGCTGCACACACAAACTTATATCTCTAAAAACAGCATTAATTTCTATTACCCATCCTTCCATTAAAGAAAAAGTCCAGGACATCAGTCTAAACATTCAAAAGTATTTATCAGAATGCAACCAGTAATGCAGTTATTTCTGGACTTTCTAATTCACAATTTCTATTAATATATATTTTTAGTAAAGTTTTTTTTGCCTAAAACTGCAAGGAGAAGCATATTTAAGAAAAATAGAGTACTTTTTAATTTTTACATTGGTCTACTTTGGAATTTTATCTGAAAATTAAAAAATTATCAAAATGTCTTAAAACAATGGAAAATCTTCTAGGCCATTGTAAAAAGCATGGCTTTATTTTTCCATATTTATTAATGTGTGAATGTTTATATTTGCAACGCTAAGCTAAAAATAAATTACTGACTTTCGAAATGAAAATCTGAAACTGCTGAAAAAATCCACACTGGGCTTTTTTGACACTCTCAGATTTTTTTATTTTTTATTTTTTTTCCTTTCGAAATTCAATTTCTGGACGATTTACGATGTTTGTTTCAGTTTTTGAGAAAGTGAAAATTTTCTCTGTAGTATTTATTACACGCAGTATTTCTAAGTAGCTTTAGTAATAACATAAACCTCAGTCTGCAGGAGGTGGATGGATTGTCCTTAACAGCCACCTGAGAGCATCATTTTCAGTATGAACAGAATTGCCGGTAAAAAAAAAAAAACCCAAACCTTATTTCTCTACAATTCCTTCCACTTGGAGGCATATGAAGGCTTAGTCTGGCTTGAGCGGACAAAAATGAAACAGCGCAGACAGGCTGCTCTGTTGGTATTAGTGGCAGCACAGATTCCCGCTCTTTAAGAGAAAACAAACGGTTGTGGTTATTCCACCTCACGGGGAAACCGAGGGGCTCAAAGAGACTGAACGAGCCCAGCTGGTCCCCTGGAACAGGACACAGCCACAGAGAGATGGCGGCAGCAGGGCAGGAGGGCAGCACTAGCAGGTGGGACGCCGCTGGTGGTGGCAGCAGAACAGCTGGTGCTCTGCTCACGCACCTCCAAATGATCTACACGCCGCGCTGGGCCTCGCTGGGCATCCAGTCGGTGCGTCAGCCAAACTCTTTTGGTGTGTCCTTCCTGCTTATCTTGCTCTCAATGTCACCGCAGATCGTGATACCTGAAATCCCGGGTGCGCCTGCTGCTTTGGGATTACTCGTAGCATTTAAACTGTAGGGTTGGTATTTCTTTTTTCCTCCCATGGAGAAAAAAGCAAACAAACAAAATAACTGGCATCAACCAGCACCCTGCTGCTGGGCTGGCTTGCTGTACAATACAGTGAAAGATGGTTTTGTTTAGCTTTTAGATTTTGTCTTTTCCTTTTTTTTTTTTTTTTTTTTTTTTTTTTTACTAAATTTGTGCCNTTTTAACTACAGACTTGCACGCCCATGAGGGGGAAAAGGAAATCAAATCTTGCCAACTGGTGCAACTTATCAGACACAGAACTCTGCGTGTTCTCAGCTTGTTCAAAATGAAAGGCTGAGAAAGTTGGGGCTGTTCAGCCTGGAGAAGAGAAGAGTTCCAGGAGACCTTCCAGCACCTTTCAGTTACCTCAAGGGGCTCCAAGAGAGGTGAACAGGGTCTTTGGACAAGGGACTGAAGGGAGAGGATAAAGAAGAATGGCTTCACACTGGCATAGGGCAGAGTTAGATTAGATCTTAGGAAGAAATGGTTTCCTGTGAGGGTGGGGAGGCCCTGGCACAGGTTGCCCAGAGAAGCTGTGGCTGCCCCATCCCTGGAAGTGTCCAAGACCAGATTGGATGGGGCTTGGAGCAACATGGACTGGTGGGAGGTGTCCCTGCCCATGGCAGGGGGGTGTAATTAGATGGTCTTTAAGGTCCCTTCGAACCCAAATCATTCTGTGCTTCTATGAAAATCATGTGAGAAATGGCAGCAGTGAGCTATGGGCTGGTGAGACGCGTCTGCTTCCAAGAACGTGTTCAGTCTGACTTAGGTTGATGTTCTTACTGGCAGTTTATAGTAAGACATATAATTAGATCTCCATAATAGTTTCCCAATGCCCAGGAGAGCTTAAATGATGAGTTTAAAAGATGTAATTCCATCAGAATAAGAAATATTGAAGTGACTGTAAATTGTGAGGTGGAATTTTAGCACCGTGCATTCCATCCCCAATCATTTCACATGTCTGCATGTTCTATAGATAATGAAATCAAATCTCAGAAATAAAGAGCTAAGTAACCTGGGGAGAGAAAGGAAAATCAGTCTTAGATGGGTGATTACTGTAGACTTGCAAGGGAGCCTGACTATCAAATGAAATATATATATCTTCTCCATCACCGAAACGTATGCTGTAGATTGTCTAGTTTTATGGTGTTAACATTAAGCTTCAAAAGTCTGAAAAGCAAGCTTTAAAAGGGATTCATTTAAACAAAAGGCATTATGGTATTCAAAGTTGGTTGTCTCTCCAATGATTTAGCTCAAAATAGAAAGACTGAAATAGTGTAACTCCGTAATCTCAACTGCGGCTCATTTCTTCTCAATCTTCAAGCCTCTCTCCCCAGCCATTAAACCCAGCCCTCAGTGACATCCTCACACTCTGAAATGTAGCAGGGAGTGTGCAGGCAGGTCTAGGCAGACACACACACGCAGGTATACTGTTGATTATGTGTTTGATGAAGCAGAACACTGATTGTGATTCTGAAGGATAATCATTTATAGTCAGAACGCTCATTGTGGAAAGCAAAGCCTCCACCTTCCCCTACGTTTGTGCAAAACCCAGCACAATTAGGACCTAATACTGATTATTTAGTTTACTAGCAACTGCCACGATTTAATAAACATTATACCTACGTGATTAACTTTCAGAAATATCAGAACCTACATTAAAAGCTTCATCTCCAAGCAGGAAAATACTTGATATGTGCTTCACTTTACCCGCATACAGAGTTCCAACCTTTCTGAGACTGAATATTCCATGGGGCTGAATATACATGAGAAGCAGACAGTTTATTAAGAAAGGTGCCATTTTTATATCACGTTTCAGAGTAAATTTGGCTTTAGAGATGAGTAATTCAGGCAACTGCTGAGAGCCTCACACAGAACAGCACCTCATGTGTTAGTCTGCTACTTCCTTGAAGCAGTAAGAACAGAGGTGGGAGGCAACACATGGTACCAGCTCCACTGCAGAATTGAGGATCCCACAAATTTGGAGGTCAGAGCAGCAGAGATCTTTCTTCTGTCATTAGCTGATCAGCAGATGTGATTCTAGGCTTTATATAGGAGAGTCAGTGATTCATATTGTCTGTATGTCCATTGCAATAGGTTTATTATTTGCAGATTATGATCTTCAAACATGTTTGCTGAGAGTTAAGTAATAACAAGAGCTGAAATGAACTGAGCTTTAGCAGTGCAGAGCACTGATTCCAGAATACCTACAGGGGCCACTCTTCCGAAACTATCTTGTTGCAAATAGGGATCTGAAGATACATTTAAGTGCTTGCTTGGTCTTGCAGTTTTATTTTTGTTGTTGTTATTATTATTATTATTATTATTATTATTATTTACAGAAAATACCGAATTGAGATCATCTCAAAAGGAGAAAAAAGAGACAAAAAGAAGCAATCTGCCCTGCCCTAACTTAAAGGCTTTAAGAAACTTGTAAAGGATTTCTCCTTCTTGTTTGCCAATCTCCTTTCAATTCTTTTCCATCTCAAGTCTTTTGAATTAACCTTTCAGTCTTATTACAGAACACAATGATAAATGTAATTTAAGAAATTCATTATGGTTTAAGCTATGTTTTGCAGTTATTCATAAAATCATACAATACTTTGGGTTAGAAGGGACCTTCAAAGGTCATCTCGTTCACTTCCCTGTGTCAAGGGCAGGGCCATCCTCAACTATATCCCCATCCAACCCGGACTTGAATGTTTACAGGGATAGGGAATCCATCACCTCTCTGAGCAACTTGTTATTTTTTAACCCTCTCTGTATCTTCATAAACTCTTTATTTAATACAGTACCTCAGAAGTTTTCTTTTAAAATGTTCTGCTCTTATAATTTTTTTTCATATTCTCCTCATCTTTCCTGTTATTTTCATGAGAGTATTCCAATAAATACAAATAAGCACATATGCCAGTGTTTTGATGACTGGGGTTGCAGGCAGTGAAGGCCTGGCCAATCTGCCCATCCTCCCACACAGTAGGACATTGGGGGTTACACTTGGAATACATTCCATTCTCCCTTTTTTGTTTTTTTTTTTTTGTCTCAGGAAATGCTACTACTTTGCTTAATGTCAAATGCAATGTAGTGCCATGTCTAAATAAGGACACCGATGCTTTATACCTCTGCATGTGACAAATCCAGATCTAACCGAAAAAAATTATGATTTCCTTGGAAAATCAAGAAGCATTATAAAACTCATAGCTCACCTGTCTTCGAAGGTCTCGCGTTTTCTTGGTCATCTTGTCAATAGCAATGTTGAGTGGGTCCCCCTTCTCCTTCCTTCCGGTCTGTTAACAAAACCAAAATTATAGAGTTAGAGAAAAATACTCCAGACAATATACACTTTCAAAAAAAAAATAATAAAGGCTCATCAAAGGAAACCTGTGCATCTTTTTTTTCTTTGCTTCCATCAAGTTGTTATTTCCAATGCAGTGTTTTTAACATGTTTATGTGAGGGAGGCATAGAAGATTATTTAAAAACAATCCTAAAGTGATAAGAACAAAGATTAAGGTGACTCACCGGAGAGTTCAGAACTTTTCCACCACTAAATTATGTGCATATATTATAGTTAATACTCCAAAAATCTGGCAAGACCTTTCACTATAAAATGAATATTAAGAGTTTCTAATCTCCATCCTGCCAGGCACTGGGAATGTTAAACATGATAATAAGCAGCAACACAGCTTGAGGACAGAAGGAAAATGGTCCCTACGCCTGTAGCAGGAATCATATTGGCAGACATTAGGTGTAGTATAAAGAAAAATTCCACTTAAAACACTTTCCTGCAGGAAGTCTCAAAGCAAAACTCCTCACGAAGATTAAAAAGAGAGGGAAAAAAGCTTTTGGTGGCTCGTAACCAATGGGGAAAAAATACTTTTTTTAGGCTCAATGACACAAAAAGCATTAAGTGACTTTGTTAGCTGCATTACCTCTCTCTTAAGAGAAAACTGCTTCTCTAAAGATTTGTCACATCTCTTACACATTGAACTCTGTTTGAAAGCTTTTCATCAAGAATCAAAATGATCTTCCATTCTTCCTGGCAGTACTCTTTCCTTCCCAAGGCTGTTTTCAAATACTCCTATTTAGAATTGTTCCTTGCATATGATTAAGAGCGATTTTCCGTCTCCAGCTGAGCCTAATAGCATACTTTTCTGGAAGCTATTGAGAAGTCACTTTTGGGGTGGGATGGGGATTAAACATACCCTTTCAACAGTGATCCCTCACATGGACTGCACGGTTATGAGCTCTACATTGGCAAGTGGCCTCTGTTCCAGCCTTTGCTTTAAGCATTCATTCCAGAGAACGCCTGCTTTCTCTTATTGCCTGTAATTCTAATTATGACACGAGGCCAAAGCTTTTATGATCATTTAGAAATCTGCAAAAAACCCATCCCCTTTTTTCATTTAGAAATTCAAACACAACAATATCAAGTGCCACCAGAATTTGATACAAAACATAAATTTACCTCTTAGCTCTCTAAAAAGAATCCATTACAAATTCCGGAGTTAATCATACAAATTGACACCAGAAAACAGAGAGAGAAAGCATTTGCTATCACACAAGAGGAGGCATCTGTGTCACCCGGTGGTATTTTTATCTCACTTTTCTTGCCTTCATCCTTTGACTGAGTTCTTCTGGTCCCCAGCTGAAGATCTACGTCTCTTTAGCCTAAGCAGTGTCAGCACAGGCTTTTAGTTTTAGACGTCCTGAATTCAGTCCCTGGTATTTTGTTCAAGGCAGCAGCTGTCACATGTGCACACAATCAAAGCTTGCTTTTCAGGCTGAAATTTCACAATAAAGCTGAGGCAGATAAGTTTGGTTTCGGAAGCCTCTCCTGGCTGTCGGATCGGTGCAGCAGGGACTGCCAGATGAGCCAGTCTCAGCCAGGTTCTTGTTAGTTAGACTACAAAGCTATATTCTAAGAAAACTTAAAAGAAGAAAAGTACTCCAGCTGTGCACTGTGCACTTTCTGAACCAAGTTTCCTTGGTGACATCACTGTTCTGGGATGCTTTATTTTCCCAGTCAAATAATTCAATATTTTTAATATTGTTTAAATTCTCCTCTTCCTACTCATTGTTCAAGCTTTAATGGACTGGCTTAGAAAGATCCATAACCACATAAAATACATGAAGATATTTTTTTTCCAGTGCAAAGATAACCTTTGTTTGGCTTTTTTTTTTTTTTCCTTTGTAATAAAATCAGGGAATAATTTGCTAAACTGGGAAAAATTGCTGTGAATATTAACACAATGTAAAGAATCAAAGAGTAAACACCATGATATGTAACATAGGGATCGTATTTTACAGCTCTCAAACAAAACAACTAATTAACAGTTCTTATTCTCTGATCTCATGCAGGGCAGATATATTTTGTGTTCACCACCTACATAGTGAGGTCAAGCAATTAATGCCTGGCACCTATTTAGGGGGTCAGAAGGTTGTCCTTGAACAGGAACTTGGGACTTCTTCCAGGGTAGTCAGCTATGGGATACAGTGACACCAAATAAATTAAGCATTTGATAAACTGCACCATCTAGGAAAAAAGGCTCCTGGCCATTGGAAAAAAAGTAAAATTTTGAGGTTGACCTCAAAGTTTGTAATTTAGGTTCCTAATCTGGGTGTTTTGTACTGCTCATAAGAGGAAACTCTCACTGAGAGTAGGCCCATGGTAGCCTACACTTAGAACCTCTCCCAAGCCTCTCTTCAAATTTATCCTGTAACTTTTTAAGTCTTGTTTTAAATTAACAGTGTTTAGGTAAACAGTGGCCCATAGGGTACCTCCTATCATGAAACACAAAACAACTGGGAGGCCTTTGGTGACCCTTAGGCCACACAACACAAACTGTCAATACCCATCCGGCCGGTCCCTTCTTCCTCCAGAACAGAAAGGAGCCTGTTCTCAATCGCTCTGTGCAATTGCCCAAATCATGCCTTACATGCTGTCTGAGATGCTAAATGGGATGAAACCAGCCTGTGCTGGAAAATAGGCTCCCAAACCAAGTGGATGGATATCCAGCTGAGCTCTCTCAATGTCAATATTTTATTAACACCCAAAAATATGGATGTAGTCTCATATTCACTACTATTTTTTACTTATCCATGAATTTTAGGTGTCCTTCACCTGTTACTTTTAAAATGGCTACTGCTTTTTAATCTGTACACAAAACCCCTTCTTCACCGTAGGATTTCAAAGAAGGAGAAATTTGTTTAGTAAATCACATTATTGAAAAATAACTAGCGTGGCATGTGATGCTACATAGCTTCAGGGAGGTCTGTCAAACACCATCTGCTCTGTGCTGAAAATATAAGTTTATTAAAGTTTATTTATTTAAGTCCTTAAATACTCTTATATTATTGTTGCTCTGTGATGATTTTTTGGCCTTCATTCCTAGAAGAGATAGAAAGGAATTTAGTGGCTTCCTGAAAAAAACATAAAGCTTAGTATTGAGGCTTTTGCCATTTCTCTGTTAATCTTTTCCCACGAAGAGAAGAGAGATACTTTGGGCTAAAAAGGAAGCAAAAATTGCTGCTGGCATTGGGTTAAAAAGAGAAGGAGGAGAAATGCACAGAAGTCCTTGAATGTCAAAATATCAGTATTCAGAGTCCCTATGGACAGAATTACGTCTATTCATGGTGTAATGAGAACTTTGCTACAGGAGAATATATTAATCAAGCCCCTGATTTCTTGTGACCATTAACAGCATTTGCATACTGCTTGTACTCGAGATATTTTCAAACAATTTTCTCAGTCTGTGTTACTTCCATCCTAATTTCCTTAGAGCTTTTCCCTGCCTGTTTGATTTATTTTTAGTTGCTCAGGATGAGCTAATTCCCATGGGATCCTGACCAGGGGCTGTGCTGGCTGCAGAGTCCTCCAGGTCAGGAGCGGGTCTTCCACTGCGTTTCTGCCCCAAGGCTGCAGTCCCTCTCTCAGATCACATAATGTAGGAGCCAGCTCCCTGAATATAATTTTCAAGTGGTTTTAAGGCTGATTTGCCACACGGCACAAGAAGTTGTGTTGTTTTTCAACACATCCATGTCTGGTAAGTGGAAGAAATCTAGGTATTGATTGCTCTATCACTCTAGAAAGTGCCTGTAGTCGCAACCAGTGTCAACAATATTACTTGAACACTAAAACAAAGATAGAATGCAAGAACTTTCCTCTTTATATTAAGCAAAGTCTGAAAAGCTTCACAGTTAAAACTGCAAAATAGTAAGGTAAGCACTCAGTTATACTGGGAACTTCAACTTTATAGTTAGGAAAAGAAATAAATTAATAACAAAAAGTACTTAAGGATGGTAAAAAATTTCAGCATCTGCTAGAATGATCTCTGCTAAGATATAGCACTGTTCTTCCTTTTGAAAAAAGACCTTTATACTCTCCTTCCTTTTCATGAGCTGTTCACAGTTTATATTGTCGAAGTAAAATATAAAACTCCAAAAATATTTATCGCAACTATTAAGGACATTTATATCCCTGAATTTTCTTATTACAGAACTCTTTTGATCAGCAAAAGGTACTTAAAAAGACACTCTTTTCTAACCCTGGAGAATATCACAGAGTCGAGACAAGGACAGTCAGGCCAATCAGCCCAGAGACATGGTGCATTTGGGATGAGATATAGTCAACCTTGGAAGAAGATGCTCCAGACTGGAACTGTGTACTTCCACATACCACCAATATGGAAATCACAGAGTTTGAATTTCAGCACATGAAACAGTTAAAATTGCTATTTCCAAAATTATTATTGGAAAGATAGACGCTACTGTAATCAATATCCTTGTACTGAAAGGATCACTTAAGAGTTGTCTGAGATGCAAACCCACAATTTTGAGCATGTTTAAAAAAAATTATAATCAATGCCAGATGAACAAGGCTGACAATAGTGACCTATAAAAGAAGGGGACAGAGTGCCAAGAAATACACAAGAAGTGCAGCAACTGCAGGCCTACAACAGAGTGCCACAGGCAAAACCCAACATGTACGACAACTAGATGAGTGGTGTTAAGAGTGTTGTTGTCCTTCTCCTCTGAAGTGCATCATTTAGAGGCTCAGTGTCTCAATTTAGCAATAATAATATTAATAATAATAGTGGCCTAAAACTACGTAAGAAATTTTGGAACCACTGTTTTCCCACACTCCTCCGTTAGATGTAAGCCAAAAGATCCGGGAAAGCTCAGTCTCCCAACACATTATGTGCTGCACGTCCAAGACACTCTCACGACTGTTTCCAGTAATTTAGCCTCCAGGAGATGGGTGGAAAGATTATCTATTGATCCAAAAGCTACCAAATCTTGATATATTTTTATATTTTCACCATCCCATGGCTAGAGGGTTCCATCATTTACAGTTTATTCAGAACTTCAGCATCACAGTGTTTTATTAAGGCGTAAATTGCTGCTCAAAAATATATCCGTCCTAACATTTTATTTTAAACATCGAACAGCATCACTCTTTTAAAACTGTGCCCGTGTTCAATAGCCCTTTTAAAAGTGATGAAGAGAAGCTTAGTACTAAGAGGAAGAACATTTTCAACAACGGAGAGAGGCTGCATCAGTGCTTTTAAACAGAAATCTAGGTTTAAACATACCAATACATATTCCCCTTCTGACAGATGATGAGTAATTTTGGGTCAGGAAAAGGCTAAACTATATATTACAGGAGAAGTAAGTAGAGATTAAATTTCACTGGACGTTGAAAATCCTAGCTATTTGCTAGGGAGATGGGACAGGAAAACAAGTTTTACAAAACCTGTGTGGTCCCCATATGGATAAGCTGAAGAAGACTTGTTAAAATAAATCGATTTATGGAAAACTTGAATGGCAAGAAGTCTCTTGGGAGCATGGTATGAACATGAATTACTGTTTTAGTCAGCTCTGTTGTATGTTTATTCTTATAAATTATTTTGGTTTTAGAATTTATTCTAAGTAACTACATTGGAAGTTTGCAATCACCTGTTCTCCAGCTTCAACTTTGCTAGAGAGAGACACCTCCTATGGAATGAAAATTTGCATGTTCCCTTTTCCTCTCAATAGCTGATTTTTTATTTCAGGGAACAAAAAAAAATAGAGAATTTTGCATAAAAGGGAGAAAAAATAGGGCAATACCCTTCCTGTGCTGGGGGCCCCAGAGTTGGAGGCAGCTCTGCAGGTGGGGTCTCACCTGAGCAGGGCAGAGGGGCAGAATCCCCCCCTGACCTGCTGCACACACTGCTTTGGATGCAGAGACATCCCAGTATGTTCAGGACATGCATCCTTTGCAATAAAACACTAAATTACAGGCTCTTCCACAATACTCCCCAGTTCTAGAATGCCATTCACGAAATAATCTGCTCATAAATGTACGAAACAGTAAGTTCTCCTTAAATAAAACAATTTATTTCATCGGTTTTTAATTACCTTGTGACCAGTGCATTTGGTTCCAGTGTAGCATAAATGATAACAACTGTGCAGAAAGCTGGGAAAGCCACAAACTTGCACTGCCAGAGAGTAAATAAATTCAATAAAATTAAAATGAGCCATGAGCTGGACACGGTGTCAGTACCTGAGGTGCACGGATCTTATCCTTGGCCTGGATCCAAGCAAGTTTTATTTAGATCTGTACATAATTCAGATCAAGTGTGAAATAAAAAAAAGAAATAATGAAAACTGTGTCTGTTAATGGATGAGGAAGATTTTCTCGTTATATTTTATGTATGTTTTTCATGCAGGCCACATCACCACAATATCTGAATGCCTTCAAGTGGTGAATTGGTGAATTCAGTGGTTTGTTGAATATCAGCCATGTGTAGTTTCTTCTTTTATCTCTTCCAAAGTGGGAAAACCTGTGTGTAGGGGAGTGTTTCACTTCGATTGGTTTGTGGCTATTATTTTTCTTGTTTTGCATAATTCATTGTTGTAACCACTTCTTGTCTTTTGGCAAGCAACGAGGATTTTCAGAAACGTTATCAGTGACACTGCGGTTTGATTTGAAACACCAGTTAAGATTAGGGCTTGATCACACTGGTTCCCAAGTGGCAGCTGCTACTATTAATTGATATTTACCCATAATCACATAGTGGCACCTAAGCTTCCAAAAAAAAAAAAAAGAACTGGCTGAAGAATTTATATTTACAATGATATTAGAGGTTGCCTAAGGTGGAGACCTTTTTCACTCTTGAGAACAAAGGCAGCAATTGTTTGGGGTTTGGTGATCTTTTTTTTTTCACTTGCAGATAATACACCAAACATTTCTGCATTTCTGTGTATTTTTGAACTAGAGTTCCAGGATCACTGTGGTGAGGACATAGTCCTGCTCTTCTAAGATAAATTGGATTTTACAGCATACTGAGGTACCAGAAATTCAGAAAAGGCAACCAGTGGGACTTTCCTAAGGGACAAGGCAAGGGTAACTTCCGAATCTCATTGATTTCCATTAGGTAAAACACATGCGTTGTTTGGGTGGGTTTTTTTGGAAGGAAGGAGAGCCATGCAGCTATTAGAAATTCTTCCCCAAGGCAAGAATATCCTGCCATCACTTAAGAGTTGTGTCATTTAATTAAACTCAGATTATAATGTAGCACACACTGCCATCGAGAAAGCACTGAAAGCAGGACCATCCCATTTAATTTTACCATCTAGAAATACTGAACCAAATCTAGTTATTTTAGCTCCTTCTATACTCAATATATAGTGACAGGCACTTTTAGAGCACCCATCTGTCTTGCATATTTGTTATAATATGGAATACATGTCACCACATGGGATTGCTCCTCTCCATCAACAATGGAGGGGATCTTGCACTACTTGATGATTAATTCTTAAAAAAAAACTAAGTTACATGAGATAAACTTAATAACTATAAAGACCGTCCAGCTCTCCTAAGGATCAGGCTGGAGACTGTGCCTTGGAAAAATGATGTGTGTTTTGGATGATTTTTTTCCAGAGAATTAAAAAATACAGCATCACAAGGGTGCCTTTTTTACGAGCTTCCACAAAACATATTCCAGTCCTTCCAGGATGTGGTATTTTGAGGTCCTGAAAATAATTTGCTTTCTTCTCGCTGTCTAAAATAAACACACTTCGTAATTCAGACTCAGCATTGGATCTTTACAGTCGCAGGTTCTTTTCAAACTGGCAGCTTGTCCCAAGTGGGGTTTCTCGGGGATTGATATTGGGCTCAGCATTGTTTAATGTCTTCCTAAGTGACTTGGCTGTTGGGATCAAGCAATGCCCAGCTGAATGTGAGGAAAGGTTGAGGGTGCTGGGTCACAGAAACACAGAAACACCACAACCTAATGAAGAAAACAAAAAAAAAAAAACACCAAAAAACAAAACCTCCAGTTTAGCTGGATTTCTCCAATCTGAGCTTTGTCAGCTAAAGACGTACACCAGCATCAGCCTCATTTGGAACTGAGGTTTGCTGATAACAGGGGGAAACAAGGAAATGCAGTTGGGAGAGCCAGGACTAATAACCTGAGACAGGTTTTCTGATACGTCCTCGAGAAATCTCTGGCTGTGTGTGTGTGTGATGTGATCCCTACCACTGGGAACACAGGTGATACGAGTGTTAGCATGAAAGTCTACTTCTGATCCAGGTTTCTGTCCTAAATGCCCTTGAGAGCTGACGTCTGAGAAGCTTCCCCTCATCCCTTTCTGTTTGAGGGGCTGACTTTGTAACAATATGTATTAAAATTTAAATCTGGCAGAATATTTCTTGTAATTAAACAGCATCTTTTCCTTTGCAATGCTTACTCAGAGGAAAACATAAGGGTTTTCATAGAAGAAACTGCCTATTTCTATTCAGAAAATGTCAGTACAGAAAATTGAGGCTGTTACACTTAAATGCATATAAAAAATAGAATTTCTGGGGAAAGAAATGTGCATGATGTAAACTGTTATAAAAACATCAGCTTCACTGAAGCCACACTAATTTACACCAGCTGAGAATCTCCCCACTCATCATATAAATAAAATCTTGCAGATGCTTCCATTTAGAAGGTCAGAAATGTTTACTCCAGAATTCAAAATTATTCTAATTTCTTCACAGACTTCTACTTGCAAAGGGTCCAGTGCAAACTCCCCATTTAACCACCAGCTGCTTTCCAGCTGCAAATTGCAATCTGCTTTTAAATGGCTCCTGATGTCTTCTCTAAATCTAAAATAACTGGAGGAAAAGTAGCTAGGATACATTTTTTCTTTCCCTTCAGATATGGAAACCTGTAGTGAAGGACTATGTAAATGAAAAATGTTAAAATTTACCCACTCTAATAAAAGCTCTTGAGAAAAGCCTATTCTATCAAGCATAATAATGTTCCTAAGTCATGAAATAGTACTTAATAAAGCCTCCTACCATGTATTCTGTTCAAAAGTTAAAAAGTTGATGCAATATGAGGCAACTAAAAAAAGAGGAGGGGTAGAGAAGGACAGAATGTCTCACAACATGTAACAAAAAAAAATACTTCATGGATCCAAACTCAGAAATCTATTGACTAAATCTTTGGTTTGTCTTTGTTACAGATTAGTAGAAATACTTCTCAAGACTCTTAAAGGGAGATGTCTGGTATTTATGTCAGTTTGATGCCTTATTCACTAGAAAGCTCTTGTAGCCAATCTCTCCCTAGTTGGTTTTAGACTAAAGGGTGTATTATGAGTCACAGGGAGGAGTGTTATTCACTGAATTAACTGCAGGACTTCTTAAGACATCTCAGCATCCCTTGACAACATCCTTTTAGCATTTTTCAGCTCCCTCTTGGAGCAACACGAGAACCACGCAGTGTTGTTTGCTTGCAAGCAAACACTTTTTTGTTTGTTTCTGTATTTAAGAAAAAGGCTCCATTGGATGATGACATTTGACTATAACGTTGGCTTCCACAGTGTGGAACTTTTATGCCTTTCTTTCAGCACAGAAGCTTTTTAACCAAGTAGGTACCTCTGCCAGATGAAGTGACCGCTGGAAGTTCATCAGAGCATTCACAACATTTAGAGGTACTAAATGAAAATTTCTTATGAACATACTGAAGCTCCAACTGTGCCATTTTATTTAGATGCAGAATTACTGTTCATGGCACAAAGGTATTACAGAACCTCAGAGTTCAACAACTCCCTCTCCCCCAAAACTAATCTGTCTGTGCCTAAGAGGCACAGAAGTGGGTTTTTTTGTGAGCGCTTAGTGCTTTGATTATCAAATATCACTGAAAAACAGGATTTCAACTAGTTGGCTGCATCTGTCACTGTCTAACAGAATTCTGTATGAGATGTGTATTGACTATTACATCTGCATTTCTTTCTTTTTAATTGCATCATGCTTATATTCCTTGGATGATCCACAAGGAAATGAGTCTTGTTTATATCCAATCAAAAATATGTTCATCAATGTAGGCAGCTCAAACTCAATGCCAACTCAATACTTATGACAGAGAATTAAATGCTTTTTCCAAATAATTGCTACTTTCTTTTCCCTTACCTTGCCAGTTCCCTCCAAGCCACCCAGGTGGAGGTTGGGGTTTTTTTTTGCACGTTCTTTGTCCTCCGACCTGTTCTGAACACCTTTAATTACAGTCGACACCAGAACAATACTTAAAATTATTATTTGAAAGCACTGCTGCTTTCCAGTGCTGACACCCTACTTGGCAATGTGCTGTGCAGCCTACGCAGTATCAGTGGATGTGCCAAACTTTCTGAGGGCAGTGACACGTGTCTGGAAACAAGGGTTCCACCCTGACATATCTCCTGTGAAAACCCCACCTGCAAGCAGACAATGAGCGTGAGGTTTAATTGGACATGTGCCATAACTTCGGCTCCTGCTTTGAATGACTGGTGACAGAGCGAAGCCTGGGAAAGAAAATAACTCAATCCTCATTATGGTAATTAATCTTTCACTTTGAGTGCAGGCTTCTTCGTGTCCACGTGTTCCTTTGTAAGGACATCACAACCACGAGGCAACAGGGATGAAACAAAACAAAATAAAACACAAAATAAAAGAACTTTTTAAACTCCAACCAGACTTCCAAAAGAATGCAGAAGCAAAGGACCAGCTCTGTCTATTTTTACAGAGCAAAGCTGTGGTCTATTCCTGTCACTGCCTCAGATCAATGTGCTAAGTGATATCCATTCAAATTACTTGTCAGTTTAATCAGAGGAAATAAAACACAATTACAGGGCATTAGTGTAAAAGCCAGCACAAAATAACAGAATGTCCATGTGGGATATCTGAGCAAAAGCCTGTTGAAAATAACTCTGTGACATTTTCATCAACAGCCTTTTTTTTATAGAAAAGAAAAAAAAAATAACCTTTGGAAATGCTATTACAAACTAATTAGACATAAAATAATGCTTTATTTCTGCAGACTGATTAGAGTCCTTATTTCTTCTTGGAGATATCAGAAAAACTTTTGGCTTTTGTTCTGTTATTAGAATAAAATTAAATGCATAAAGATAAAGACCTTTACTGAAATGATAACCCCTGCAT
This sequence comes from Cephalopterus ornatus, assembly GCA_013396775.1. Classification (NCBI taxonomy): domain Eukaryota; kingdom Metazoa; phylum Chordata; class Aves; order Passeriformes; family Cotingidae; genus Cephalopterus; species Cephalopterus ornatus. Next base: position 199,720 of record VZRE01014875.1, read on the forward strand.
TTACAAAGCCTCTCTGTGCTCCCTCTCAAGTCAGCAGGAGTTTTACCATTATTTCCATTTAATGATTGGAACATTCATTTTTCATGGACACTCCAAATTTCCACTGAATAAAAGATTTATTTTTGGAATCATCAAGGAGATGACTTGGATTAAGTAGGCGAAATGGGAGCAGGGAAGGGAAGGGACTTGTCCTTCTCCCCCTGAAGGCAGGGGTGCAAGCTTGCTGGGTTAAAAAAGGACAAATTAATGCAAACCTGCCCTTAGAGCCCTGCCTGGAGTCCCCAGGTGAGATGTGCTGGGGTGGGCACTGGGGCCTGGAATCCCTCTGACCCTTTCATCCCACTCTGCACCACGGCTCAGTTTCAGTGCAATAGGTAAAAATGTACCCAGTCCAGAGGTATAAAGGGAATTAGGATTTGTGAATGCCCACAACGGGAAATCAGCCTGAAGCCCTACATGATATTCAAATATTAAAATAAAAATATAGGGGAAAGAATAATCTCTATGATATTTAGATCATCACTTCAGTTTTTTTCAAAAAATACTTATCAATATATGTCTTCAGGAGAAAGCACATGCTGGAAAAAGCCTTCTGTTTCCAGCCTTAACTTGCTTTTTAAGATCCAAAGGGGATGGGGGAATCTCCTGGAATCATCAGGTGGCTTCACTTTTTTCAACAGCCACAATGCACAGCCCAGGTTTAGGTAAAAAACCCTGTGGTAAAAAACTCACTTAAAATGTTCATGTTGTAACTCTGAGCTCAGAAACCCCGAGGTCTTTAATTGGATTTGGCCCTTTATCTTCTATATGCATGAGATAGTAATTAATTTGACCATCCCTGCCTGGTCCACAGGGTAATTGAATGAATAGCTCTGCACAGGCACATAAATGCCTCCAAAAAGAGGTATTACTATGAATGTGCAATATGACAAGTTAACTCTTGGTAATGATGGCACCGAAATTCTTAAGGTAAGTGCCGTTGGAGTCCAAATCACAGCTAATGGAAATGGAAGAAAGTATGCACATGCACCATGCAAAAACACTGCACATTTTGCCTTTGAAAATAATAATAAAAATTCAATCCTTTTATTTTTTTTTATTTCCTTGCTACACTACTAAACCCCTCCAAATATTGCAAAAAGGGGTTAAAAGCAAGATAGTTCTCTTGGTAGATTGCCACAAAGTCTTCTTGTAGGAAATGGAGTGTAAAAAATGTTAAAGAATGTTAAATGAAATCACAGCAGACTGAAACCTGTGGTTCCAGTGCAAGACCTGAAATAAATCTGAGACAGATGCTAACTGGCACCACCTTCATTCTGATGCTCATAAACGAAACTGAGCAAGACTTCAGAGGTGCCAGAGGAAGACCAGCCATCCAAAGAACATTAAAACGGGCTTGGATTTGGTTTGCCAGCTCCAAAGTTATTCATGCCCTGCTGAGTTGTCGGGATGCTTCTGAAAATTCATCCCATGGGACGCGTGTGCACATTTTTAGAAGGACTGAAAGTTTAAATTCCTGAGTTATTCTGGATATGCCTTCCTTTATCAATTATTGGCTTTGGAGGTGAACTCCTGATCTGGAGTTGTACTGAGTTATTCACCACAGATTTTTTCCCCTGAGGAATGGGTAATAGTTTGTATCAGGACATGGTAATTTTCAAGTCTCAGTGCAAATCATGCACTACTAAAAGTTTTCCACAGACATCTGCAGCTGCTCACAATCCCTTTTTAATGACAAATGCTTAGAGAAACTAATTGCAAGTGGTAAAAGTGCTGACCGACCTCTGCATCTGGTTTGCTTCTTTCCCTCTTGAAAAGCTTTGATGTCCCAATTTAAACCTATATTTAATATATAGGGTTATCAGCTATTTTAAACAGTATTATTCTGATAGCTCACTAGTTTGGCCCTTCATTGACTTCAATAGCCATTTCAGTAGTTATACAATGCAGCATTCCATGCTTCTTATTTATTACTCTATTCTTATACGAAATAACTTGTAATTCCACTGGCATTATCTACAAAATTATAATTGAATAAATGTTTCCTTTAAAAATCAATGATTTCACTAAAACAGGAATAACGGTGGAGCCTCTGCTTGCTGCCCTTGGTCATGATGAACACCAAGAAGGGAACAACTGAATCCAGAGCCTATGGGAACTAGACTCTACTTCCAATTCCCAGTCCAGGTTTCTAATAGACTATGTTTTAGTGAGGTTTTCTTTAGTATGGCAATTAGTGTTAAGGGTGAGTCAATTCCACGATGATCAAACGCCTAAAGAAATTTAAAAAAAAANCCAAAAAAAAAAAAAAAAAAAAAAAAAAAAAAAAAAATCTAAAGCTCTGCAGGAGCAGCTCTGCTGCTTTCCACACCACACGGTGCTTTTCACTTCAGAACCACCAAGTAAATTACTGAGAAAAAGTTACTGTGAATAAAATGGGCTGCACTGTGTTAAGTAATTATTTCTAAAGTGTGAAATGGGTAGGAAGTATCTCATCTTAAAGTAGTGCCATGATGCATATTACCTCTCCAGTATAAAGTGAACAGCCCTTTTCTTTTTTTTTTTTTTTTTTTGTCTTTTTTCTCCTTTTTCTCTTTATCTTGCAGGAGCAAGGAGAGGAAGGAAAACTTTGTTTTTCTGATGATCTTGCCTGTGGGAGAGAAGTGTAAAGACCCAACCTGTGAAACTATGCTGTGCTCCATTATTTGTACTGTCTCGGGAAGAATATTCTAGAGTTTCACGAGCTCTCAGGAAATCACAGAATAGTTAAGGTTGGGAAAGGCCTCTAAGATCGAGTCCAGCAGTTAACCCAGCACTGCAGGCTCAGTAAATTATAAATATTATTTGGAGGATGCTCCACACATAAGGAATGCAGGATGGAATTGTGATCTCCTGTGCCAAAGACCAGCATTTCTGTGACTGCTGTGGGATGCACCTCAGGGAAGATTTAATTTGTGGAACAATGCAGAACACAGCTTGCCTTTAAGCCGGTCTTTCACGTATGTCCTGCCACACGCCCGTTCTGTTCCTCAGTCTTGAAACCAGTGATAAAAGAAGGTCATTTGAACAGAAAAGTTATGCTCACAGCATGGGTTAGGAAAATACCCCCCCTCTGATTGCTTGTGAGAGAACAGAGGGGATTCTTGCAATTAATTAATACCTAGATGCACACCAACAGGCTGTTTCAACAGAAAAGGTTATTTTTTCCTTTTTTCTTTTTTCTTTTTTTTTGACAACTAATATTAAAAGTTGCAGGGATCAAGGAGAAGAAAGAGGATAACCACACAGGAATCAAAAAGGAGCTTTCCCAAGACAAAAGGTGACACAAATTGGTCATAATGAATTGTGTATACCAGCTGGCTAAAATACTGCTGTCCATTGAAAGGATAATTACACAGACGGTAAAATATTTATGCAGCATTCATGTGAAATTCAGTCCCAGATCAAAACCAAGAGGTGGTAGAGATTAAATAAGAGAATCCTGGTTTGGGTTTAATGGCTGACAAGCCTGATTAAGACAATATTTCCCCTTAATAATCTGTTTCAACAACACGCAATACAGGCTTTCATTTTGTTTTGTTCATAAACACAAAAGATTCATTCCAAAAAGATCAGAAAGGGTTATTTTCTCAGATTAAATATCACATGGATATCTGAATTATACTTTGCAAGGGTATGACTTCTGAACACTCAGTGACCCGCCTAAGGTAAAGAGCAAAAGTGCATCTACAAAGTGTAAACTCATTTTGGCATCAGTCCTGAAACTGTCTTTGAGGTTTGACCTTCAGAAGAACTTCACATAACACAGATGGGTTGGCTGGGGCTGGCCACAGGAAAGTGTTTAACAAGTCAGCGTTGCAAAGCAGTTGGAAACGATGCAGAACAAGACTCTAAATATACCAAAGTGAGCTCTTCCCTGCCGAAATATCTGTATGTTCATGGCTTGTTGTCTGGCAGCAGGAAGCATTACATCCAGGAGGGGGAACGGTAGAACGCTATAATATCAATGCTGAGCTTGGAAATTACATTTTATTATTTCCATTTTTTAATAAATTACCATTTAATTAATTTAATAATGTTATACATTTCAGTAATTTAGTTTAATATTTTAAATACTTTCATAAATGTGTGTACTTCCAAGTACAGTAATGGTAAGGTGGTAAAGGTATTCTGTATTTAGAGGTAAGCCAGGGCCAGTGCCGAGTGATCCTGGAAGCTTCCCCGTAATGCAGGAAAATTACACAAAGTCAACAAAATACAGCAGGACAGTTGTCCTGGCCGTCACATCACACCCACTGATGGTTGAAATCCTGCTGTGCATGGACAAGATGGGGGGTGGACATCCTCAAATCCATGATCACATCAGGTGAGGTCCTTGGAAATGTTTCTGGTGAGCCTGTTTAACTAATCCCATGAGCTCATGCAAAACCAAAGGAACCGTGTTTACAAAATTAATGTTTCATGAGCTTCTTGTTAGACAGAGAGCTGTTTCTTTAAAAAAAATAATTGCCTTAAATGCACACATGTACAGATATTTTTATACTCAAGGATGAAATTTCTTTTCTTAGATAACTTCCTAAATCAAGATAAGAATGCCCATCAATCATCTAATATAGCTAAAGAGTAGAAATTTTGCTAAAGAGTGCTTTTTCTAAAAAAAAAAAATGAGTCTGCTAGAATCCCTGACTATGCCAGCATTCATTTTGACTGATGAACCCCAGCACAGTTTATTACAACAAATAGCATCTCCTAGTAAAATTCTCCACTTCTAATATCATTCTGCTTTACAAAAACGTATTTTTGACATCAGAAACAAATTGCAACAACATGCAGAAGAATGAGTTGTTGCCTCTGAAAGCTGTTTCCAAAATACCACATAACTTCAAATTTTATCAAGGCAAAAAAATAAAGCTGGGTGACACATATCGACGTGTTTATGCATTTATGTAATGCTTCTGTAATTTAAATCCACTATGTTTTACCTTTATATAATAAAAATCAATTAAAATTCAAAATAGCCATGTTTTCTTGACTGATATAATTAACATTTTCAGTGCTAAAAGGGGCAATGCCCAATACTATGCATCATGCTAAATATCGTATTTGAACTGCCACCTCTTTTTTGTGTCACTCCCCTCCTCAGCTGGGCAGGGGAGAGAAAATACAACAAAAGGCTGGTGGTTCAAGGTAAGGGCAGGGAGAGATCACTCACCAGTTACTGTCACGGGCAAAACAGACTCAACTGGGCGAAACCAGTTTGATTTATTAACCAACAAATCAGAACAGGCTAATCAGAAATAAACCCAAATCTTAAAACACCTCCCCTCCCCTTCACCCAGAGAAATGCTGTAGAACAGCAGAAACTGGTGTGGAAAAATACCTTCTGAATACAGAATATCACAAAAAGTTTCGTCTTGGTACTCTCATGACTTGTGACTTAAATTGACTTCTGCATTATATTGACTTAACTAGTTTTGCTGTCACTTCTTTCATATAAGAAAAGGCAAGCATTACCAGAAGTGGTTATTTCTGTAAACCTTGAATCTGGTGTGTTAAATGTAACCATGACTCTTCCCTTCAGTAATAAATCCTAACAACCCAACTGGATTTACAACAGCCTATTATACAGCACATTCATGAATATAGACCAATTTTCAGTTTCTTAGACTAGAAATCATGATCGCATCTCATCTCCTGTGCCTGACACTAAGTTTATGATGTTCAGTGGAAAAGCTCACTGACTTTAGAGGTCATTGAATAAGATCACAAACTATTTTATACAGCACAGTTATTAGTTAAAAAAAAATAAAAAAATACAGCAGAAGGAATATAAGACAAATGCTCCTATTGCTTTGTGTTGCTTTATATTACATGGATTTATAGGCTTTATTATATCCTGAAATAGATACATAAATTCAGATATTATTCTTTTTTCAAGTAGTTTAGGAATTTCAAAGTTCACACTTTGAACTTGGATGTCTCTTCTCTGGGCAGGCCCCATTCACAGGCAGGTTGGACAGAGCTTTAAGCAACTTGATCTAGTGAAAGATGTCCCTGCCCATGGCTGAGGGGTTGGACCCGATGGTCTTTAAAGATCCATTCTATGATTCATTGGAATTTTGGAGTGCATTTTCGATTAAATATGGGGAGGGGGTTTCCTAAACAGAATACTTGAAATGAATCAAATTCTGCCCTTCAGTATTACTGGAATGAAAATTCACAAACTTTATATTTCTGGAGATGTCCCAGATTTCCACTCTGCATCCTCCTGTACTATGTGGAGTATTTGCACAGTAGCTGTGAGACCCCGGTTGTGCTCTGCTGGGAAATGATGCACAGCAGTGGTAGGATCAACTGGGTAGTTCAATGAATTGGGATGAGAATTTGGGCCCAGACTGATCTCTCGCAGTAAACAAGAGGTATGGCTCCACCTAAACTGTAAATAATAAAAACTGCCACTTTGTGATTTCCTGCACAGATGAACACCATAAAAATTATTATTTTTGAAAGTAATGCACTGCAATTAATTGAACACTGTAAAATATTTATTTAAATATAATAATCTTTTTAAAACAATGCACTGAAAACGAACAGACATGTTTCCTGCTTCAGAAACAGAGGGTGAAATACTCGGTTTTGTAAATATGATCTGCAGATGTTCATTTCTAAAAGCCAATAACCTAAACATTCTTCTACCCAAGCCTTTCTATAGCATCAGAGGGCAAAATGATGTTGTAGCCAGCTTGTTACGATAGATGTTCTATGACCACTACAGGCTAACTACAAAATATTTGCCATTTGATCCATTTTTAGGACTTGCATTGAACTAGAAAACCAGTGGAAGGGGAATAAACCCCTCTGCTGATTCCTAGAATGTGCATTATAAATACAGCAGGAGAATTCCAACAAATTTATATTTATTATCTCTCCAAAATTCTCCTCTGAGCACCCTTGTGGGCTGACTCCCATCTTTACTAAAGATCCGTAGACATAATAATGGCAGTCTGAAGAGTTTAAAACAATAATATAGACTATGAAAACAACCAAAAAATACTGCTTAAAATACATATTTAAAAAAATTATTTTTATGTTATTTTTTTTGCCTTTTGGTTTAATGTCCCGAGAAACTGTGTTTCAAATATTTCTATGCATGCCCGTCAGCGAGAATTTTCCTTTATTAAAACAAAATTAGGAACATTTTGCATGAAACAAAGATATGGGAACTTAGAAAAACTTAAATACTTGGAGATACAGAGACAGAAGAGCTGGCTACAGCAACCACAAAACATAAGTAATATTTGCCATCCTAATTACCCTCCTACTTTCTCAGATCACCGAACCCCTGCCATCTTCTGGGGCAGTAGCCACCTACTCCCTCTAAATCACTTCAGTGAAGCCTGCAAATGCTATCTAACATTTATTTGATGTTACACAAACGTCTGCAAATCGTTATCCATGTCTATGAACACAGAGACACACCTCCACAACACAACTCCAGTCCCTCCCCCAGGGTCAGTGTCCTTACGCTCACAGCTCCCATCCCAAAGAGCCTCATCGAAATGTTCATTACAGAGAGTGGGAAAGGGCAGGGTGAAGGCACATGGGTAATAATAATACTGTCACAGAAGTGAGTTACAGGCACAAGAGCTGCTCAGTTTAGACATTTGTCTCTTCAGTTCATAGGGTCCTACATCTCCTCTACGTTTTCTTGCCCATATCCAAAGTATGGTTCAGGGTTTGCTCCCGTAAGTGGCAGTTCTAATGTTTATTGTTTAATACCCTTCCCATTTAGACAATCTCAAATCGACTTGCCTGGCTACTGTTACGACCAATTTGTCTTACAACAGGATCACAATTATTTTCATAACTTCTTTTCCCTCCTTCGGCTAAATAAGCTGGGTTTTGTCAGACAGGCTCACAATACTGGGCAGAACACCTGTGTGCGCTTGAGAATTTGCTTTGGTTCCACCAAAGTGTGGTTTTATTCCCTGAGTTGAGATGCAACAATGGTTTCAATGTGTTTTCTTTGCCTCCGCACTCATCCAAGCCGTTCTCATTCACCCATGAAATGCTTTCTGGACTCATGACCTGCCAACACCTAAAGAGCCCACGAGGCTTCCGTGGAGACACCTCCTGGTTTGTTAGGCTGTAAATGAAGTCCCTCAAAACACCTAAATTAAATTCTCTCCTCTGCCTTGTTGGTTCCATTTCTCTACTTTGGTGCTGCCCCACATTTTTGGCCTAATTGGCAATTCAGCCTTCAGTGTCTCCTGCCACAGAGGAGCAACACAAAGGCTTATTTTGAACACTGAGCTTGAATGTTGTGCGATGACAGATACACATGAATATCAATTAAATCTGGGNAAAGGGAACGTTTCACAAGCCTGGGAAAATATTATTAAAAGATTGAAATTCTATGTATTCTTTCTTTTTTCCAACGATTTAGTACAGTGATTAGTACCACAGCTAATTGTATTTGTGCAAACACAATAAAAGGAATTGAAACAGAAAATGTTGCAAACTAAATTAAATAATAGCATCAGTCATCTCTGAAATCCTTGTTGCACTTGAGAAACATAATAAAATTCAAGTGTATGAGACTTTCCTGGAAATTTCCCACTTTTTAAAGACATCTGTTCAAAGAAGAAATGTAGAGTAAATTTCTGGAGAGGGAAGAAAACAACAGCAACAACAACAAAAGCTGTATCTTCCTGATTTCCCCTATAGATTACACAGTTCAGAGCAATTTCTTTGGGGCGTTGTGTGACCTTTTCCGCTTGCCTGAATCCCTCCGAGGCTCTGGGCGCTCCAACAGAAGCCCTGAATCAGCTCTGTGAAGCTTTTCATGAGGAACAGAAATGGACTTTTAGCCCGGCTTTCTGTGTCTACAGACACAGACCCACATTTAACTCATTTTGTCCCACTTAAATCGAGCTCTGGTTATAAAGGGACATTCCCCCACCGCCCACAAGAACATGTTGCTTAATGCACTGTGAACAAACTTCCTTTCTCTGCTGATACCAGGATACCATATTGCACTGATCAAAACCCCATTAAACACTGCCACATTTTCAAACAGAGGCAAGAATTTAATTTAAATGTCATTTTAAATTCCCACTATTAGAGTTCAACGCTGTTACCACCTTCATTTTTTTTTCCTTATTCCAAAGCTACTGAATATCTTCATGCTCACAGATTTTAATTTTAATTGCACACTCAACTACCCCAAATTATTAGGCAATGTACCAAGGTAGCAGCAAATTGGCATTATATGGATTTCTCCATATGCTAAGTGGGTCAAACTATATCACCCATATGTTAAATTCCTCTCTGTTATGAGTAAACCCAATGAATGGTCTTTGTATCTCTGTAACAGACTGAAGAACTTCAGCAGATCTTGAGGAACCAGCTCCCATTCCTAAATCTGTTGTTTTGGACACAGTTTTGTCCTAAGATTATAAATATTATATCACTAGACACATATATTCATATAACTTTTATCTCAAATTAAACTGTTTCTACCAGCCCCATCAAATTCTTGAAGCTTTCTCACAGTATCAGCACCTGTAAATTTACGGATTTTCTTCCCCGCTGTTTTCCAATACTGTATTTCTCCATATCAATAACTTTCTGCTTTAAATCATTCTGAATCAATTCTGCCTCTATTTTCTTCCCTCTCTCACTACTCACCACCTCGACCTCAACAAATTCCCAGGCACTGCTTTGCTGCCTTTAAAATCCAGCTGTAATTCCTGACTCTCCATTTATAAGCTGTCCTTTAACCCAGCCTCTCACAAAGAGCCAAGGAGCCTTGACCAGCTTGGCTTATTCTGGCCATAGATATGTCTGAGATTCACAGGAGAAAGGTTTACAAGTGCTGTCAGTGGCTCCTGCTTTAAAATTGCCAATTTACAGGTCCAGTAAAGTTTTGTCCAGTCCCAGCTGCGAAATTCCATTCTGTCCAAAAGATCTGGCCTGATCTGGGAACAAAAATAAGGGACATAGAGCAGGGAGCTTAGAGAGAAAATACTGATGGAGGGACTTGTAACCCACAAAGAAGGAAGATCATGGCCTGATAATACATTAATCTGCAGGGTAAAATGGCTTTTTTGGGAAGTGGTGGTGCCAAAACTCCTCTCAGCCAAGATTTCCCCATGTCTGTGAAACAGGCAGGTCCGGGCAAACAAAACATAGTGCAGAGATTTATTCCTTTATCTGCAGCTCATGAGGCATGGTGCAAAATGAGGCACACTCTCCATTAATTGTACCTAGGGATATATAGATCCCAAAGGCACTGGGATTGCCTTTGGGATTTCTCCTGCAAATGCTTCCTGATGCGCAGGCGCAGAAAAAATACCACCTCCAACCTGTGTGGCCATTGGCATGTGGCCATCTCCCTAAAACAAAGCAGGACTCATGCCCTACAGGAGGGAGCAGCAGCAAGATTAAATGAGAAGACCATAATTAGTAATAGAGATGACAGATTTTACCACGTTGGGGGAAAAAAAATCCCCTAAGCATTTCATAAGGGACATAAGATTTGGAGCTGCACTGAGGGAAATTTCGTATTATACTGAGCGTTTCAAAACTGTAACACGATTCAGCGAAATAATTCTACAGAGATTTAAGCCTCTGATGTCAAAAGGATTGAGCCAGAACAGCTCTGAGTCCACTTGCTGCCAGCCCTTTCCAGAATCCATGGTGGAAATGTCTGCCTGGAATACAGCACGACTTCTCTGGTCCACCAAGGGCTGGTGAGATGGGGGCACGTGAATGCCTGGGTGACAGGACAGTGAGCCCACGTGTGACAGTCAACCTCCTCTGAGAGGTTACAGCAAAACAAAACCTGAGATAAAATAAAAGAAAGAGAAATACAAAAGGATAAGCCAGCTCTGGGCAGGCTGCTCTCTTTTTCTCTACCTGCCTCGCGGAGGTATTATGACCTCGTGGGCATGAAAAACCAAATGGTTGTGCGGGGGTGAGCTGAGCACGATGAGTTTTGCGCAAGAAGCTACAGAAGAAAAGGGTTGGACGCCCAGGGTGCCAGTCTGTGACTTCTGAAGCAGAAAATCTCTGCTTCAGCATAAGATTCCTGTGTGCTGTTTGCTATGTTAGTTTAGTCTCTGCCCACCTTCTTTATCTATTTATAAGCAGGAATATTTCACACAGGTGTTTTGAAGATAAATGGCATAAAGGAAAATACTGGAAGTGCAAAAATACTATTGTACTGGAAGCTGCAGATGTACTTTAGATATCTAGAAGTGTCTACAGTATTGGACAGGTGTCAAATAAATTGAAAGAAATAATATAATAGATTATTCCACATGAGCCAAAGTTTCATGGAAATTGTGTTTAGATAACAAAAAAATCATATCAGCTTGTCATTTATTGTGTGTGTGTGGGCTTGTAAATAACCATCCCAGCAAACCAAACCAAACCTCCTTTAGTATATCCCCAAGAGAATAACATTACTGAGGAAAAAAAAAAATAACAGAAGCTTTAGTTCAACTCAGCAAACAGAAGCTGCCAAGAAGTCAAATATAGTCAAATATATTCTGCACGTGTGATGGACACTGACTAACAGGAATGACAGTGAGGTCTTACAGTTTAAGGCAGGCAAATATACATGCAACTAAATGCATACATTATATTTCAGGGCTTCACTGAAATAGTTAATGCCTCTGAGAGTCCTCAGAGGCACAGCTGTCTGGCTCCATCAATTTTTACACATAATTCAGGTTATCAGTAATTCAGACGTTATGCTGAGCTCATAGACACAGGGTATATGAATGTAGTAAGTCTTCTCACAGAAACTCTACAGCTAGAAATGAGGAGATGCATTTACTTCCATAGTAGAGTCTTATTTCATATTAAAATAAAATTTAAGAAAATACATAATTTAGCATAACGTGATTTGTGCATTTAATCGAATGCTTACAATTCCCAAGCTCTGCAGGAAAGGCTGTCACACGATGAAATGGTGAGGATGGGGGCTGCAGTTGTGTAGGCATACCTACACAAAGGGATCAAAGCAAAGGTGAAGAAAATCCCTTTTATTGAAAGTCTTTGCGAGTTTTCTTAATTAAATTAGAGACTTTACTCGTATTCTACAGAATTTCTGGGCAGGCAGAAGAACGAAGCATGTCTTACATTTCTTATGCATGTTACCTAAACGCTCTTTCCTTCTCATTGCAGGACTCCAAATGCCCAGCTCGGCCCTAGAATGAGGACAAAATCTATTTTGTTCTCTGTGTGTCCTGCCCATGAGCCTCTGATGACACTGAAGCTCAGTCAGATAACTTCAACTCAGGCAAAAACTGAGAGCAGAAAAGGAAATCTTGGTGTAGGTGAGTTCTTCCATCATCACTGTTTGATGCAGATACTTCCTTCTTTCACCCAGTTTTATTAACATAATATAATTATCCTTGCCATATAGTGAGCTTGCTACCTAACAGCAATTCACTTAGACATGACACAGAAAGTTTTTCTGGGTCCATCAGTGTTTCATAGTGTCATTAATGATCTGGGTGATAGAACATGGAATATAATTATTAAATTTGGAGGTGACACCAAGCTGAGAAGCACTGAGAGTACTCAGGAGGGTCGAATAAAAACTCAAAATGATTCTGACAAATTGCAATTACGTCCTCAAAAAGCAAAAAAAAAAAAAGAGAAGAGATGCTGTCCAACAGGGTCATGTGCAAGATGTGCACTCAGTCAGGAATAACCAGCTATAAAACCCAGAATGAGCAGTAACTATAGAAAACCTGCAGAAAAAGCTCCAGGGGCTTTTGTGCACCACAGGCTGCACGTGAGTCACCAGTGTCACCCAGCTGCGGGAACGGCAAGCGCTGTTCTCCAGCAGGAAATTCCAAGGGCAGCCAGGGAGAGTCTGCCCTCAGGATCAGCAAGGTCTCAGCTTGAACACCTTGGCACTGTGCATAAAGAAAATGTGGACTGTTCAGAATGGATCCAAAACAGGTCAAAAGCAGTTGCCAAAGATCAGCACAAGATCCACCAACAGTAGAAGTTTGGGTGCACTGGGCTCGTTAAACTCTCAGAACCTGAAAAGTGAAGCGCTGGAATACATCACAGAATCACAGAATATCCTTAGTTGATAAAAATCATCAAATCCAACTCCTGGCCTTGCATGGGACGCCCCAACAATCCCACCCTGTCCCTGAGGGCGTGGTCCAAACGCTCCTTGAATTCGGGCAGATCTGGTGGTGTGGCCACCGCCCTGGGGAGCCTGTTCCAGTGCCCAAACACCCTCTGGGGTAAGAACCTTTTTCTTGAGAAGAATTCAGTTCTGGAGCTCACAGGAGGAGCTGATGTGTCAGGACTGACCAAACTCATACTGCCTTAGAGCAAAGAGATGGGTCAGGTGATTTCTTAAATCCACTGCCCTTTGATGCACTAAGGTTTCTGTTGCAATGACTTGCCCAGCAATAACTGATAGGAAGAATTCTGTTAAACAGAGCAGAAGCGCTTTTTAACTCTTATTCATAGGGGTTTATATTTCTTTAAGAAGACTGGGTTAGATGGGAACCTCCAAGTAAAAGATTATTTATAACGAGGCAGCAAAATACTGCCAGGGCTGAGACTCAAAGCTTTAAAGGTACTTCAGACATCCCTGTCCCATGATTTTGGTGAGACTCCATTTCAGCTCCAGGGGATCCATAGATCAGAACACACGTTCTTAAATTCTATTTGCCATAGTCCTAAAAAAACCCCAAAACATTGAAGTCAAACTTATTTCAGATTTAAAGTAAAAAGATTTAAAATAAAATTACCCCCCAAATTAAGCTCCCCTGTTCTACAGGATCACTCGTGGTTAAAGTGGAAACTAAACAGAGAAAATTAATATAAAAGGTGGTGTCTTATATCTTGACTAAAACTCTGTATTTTTTTTCCTTAGGGATTAAATGCAATGTTGGAGAAATGGATCTTAGGGACATTGTTTAGTAGTTGCCTTGGGTCATGATCTTAAAGATCTTTTCCAACCCAAATGATTCTGTGATTCGACACAGACTGTGCCTATAAATATTTTTCTATTTTTTGATATTTTGATTAAGCTGACTGAACTACACATTTGATATGAGGGTGTTTTTTTCTTCCTACTATATGAAATGTTGTTTCAGCCCTGTAATCTGTCAAGAAAAACTTAACTATACACAGAATTTACTTAGTTAGCTTTGCCATGATGTTATCTAAACTGGTATGCTCTAAAATTCCAATGCAAAATGAACATGTTGCGAGAAAGTAAATATATTTTTACAGTCTGCTGTAGTTGCTAAACTGGTCTATTCTGTTTTGTAGAGAAACATCTGGAAAATCTACTTCAGAATGAAAAGTAAGGAGTGTGATGTATGGTATATAGCAAAAGTAGAAGATGTTTTTTCCAATTCCTGCAGTTGTTAGGCTAGAAATAAACCGTGGAAATGGTTATGGGGAAAATTTCCCTATATATATGTATATATATATAAATAATTATTTCTATTTAATATTGTGCTACAGACATAGCAGTTAAAGTGCAATATCCATCGTAACATCCACAGTTTGCTTCAGATTTTGATGGCACCTCTTAGGTAACGTTGCATTTGAAATGTCTGAAGAGAGCACTCGGGGAAAATCCAGTCAGCAAGAAAAAATGAGAATGTGAGTCTGCTTATGAGCCACCCAAGTAATGCACTGGAAGACTGTCCTTGACAAGCACTAGGAAAAGCCAAACACCTGTCTGCCTATTACCCATTACCACCTCTTTTTAATAACAAATAGCTTTGCACTGCAAAAGATATTTCAGCCTGTAAAGCACTGAAAGGGGACAAACACTTCTAAACTACTACATTTTATAAACTTCACAAACAATCACATTTAAAAGAAAAAAAACCAACCAAACAAACAAAACCCAGAAATGGGAAAACTAGCAATTTGGGTTTGGGCTCATAAAATCAAAGCCTTTTCTAAATCAGTACTTTATCTTATCATCAGCATGAGCACATTTTACAAACTGTCCGGTTTTGTGGGGGAGAGAGAAAAATTTTCTAGAGTTTTGGATTTAGGATGAGAATAGTGTTGATAACACACTGATGTTTTAGTTGTTGCTGAGTAGAGCTTACTCTAAATCAAGCACTTTTCAGTGTCCCACCCTCTGCCAGTGAGCAGGATCACAAAAAGCTGGGAGGGAGCAAGGCCTGCACAGCTGAGCTGGCCAAAGGGATATTCCACACCACAGAACATCATGCTCAGTATAGAAACTGGTGGCAGTTGGCTGGGAGGGGTCAGGCTGGGGAATAAGTCAGTGTGTGGTGAGCAACTGCATTGTGCGTTGCTTGCTTTGTGTATATTATTATCATTATTATTATTATCATCATCATCATCATCTTCCTTCGCTTTCCTGTCTTCATCTCAACCCACAGACTTTATTTTTCCCCCAGTTCTCTTTCCCATCGCAGCAGGGGCAGGGAACGAGAGACCACGAGTGGCTGTGGGGTGCTCAGTTGCTGGCTGAGGTTAAACCACAGCAGCCCTTTCGTGACTGGTTTTCCTCGCAGCTCATGTTCCTGTGCCTCCAGGATCAAGGTAAATTTTCCATCCCACTTCCTGAAGTCCTCTCCTTGGTCACACAGGTAAAACCACAGGGCAGCCTGTGTTGTATACATTTATCCTCTCTCTTGAGCAGAATCCATACAGGTAGGAGTCAGCCGAAACCAGGACAGGGTGGTAAAACACTGGGACAGGTTTCCCAGAAAACCTGTGGCTGCCCCATTCCTGGAAACATTCAAGGTCAGGCTAGATGGGGTTCTGAGCAGCCTGGTCTAGCAGAAGGTGTCCCTGCTCATGGCAGGGGGTTTAGACTAAATGACTTCTAAAAGTCCCTTGCAACCCAAACTGTTCTATGATTCTATGATATGCAGTGATAAACAATGATTGGATTACTCATTATCAAGGAATGGTATTTCCACAGTACCCCTTCATAAGTACTCTGCTCACATCAGTGAGCTGTAGGATTTAAGTGGCTTTTACCATTAGGAACACCACAGAAGTTGGCTTGATGCTCTGTTGTGCTCCATATTTTAATAGGAAATAACTTGCAACTACTTTCCCCAGTGCTTGAGACCTTCAAGATACATTTCCAGACCACATCTTCACTGATGCACGTGGCAATTCAATGGGTTTTCAGCAGAGAAAAAGATACAGTTGTATACTTTGGGTGTGGGGAAAGATGCACAAATGTATGCTCTGCACTCCCTAATAGCAGCACAAGGTCTTTTCAATACTGGAATAGAATTTTTGATGAAGTGCCTGGTGGCGAATTTGCAGTACTTGCCTGGGGGCCCCAGTGGGACATAATTCATTCCAGGAGCTAGAACAAATCCAGCCTCTGCATCCATTCCTCTAAAGTCATTATTGACCCAAGGGAAAATGCTCGCCTTAAGCAAGTTTTAATAAAGACTCTGGTGGAGTAGTTTCTGTAGCACTAAATGTGATAATCAGAAACAAGCCACTTAGCTGCAATAGACCCAGGACCCGTATATATAACCCCAAAGTCAGTTTTCTGAGGTTCTTGGGATTCCTTCCAGAGATGAAACAGGCATCCAAAAGAGACTTAATTACCTTGCTCACTAATTTGTTACATAAAAATCAGTCAGGCTTAAACAGACCAATATTCTGCTTGTCCTATATGAGCGTAATTTATTTTAATACTGTTTCTGTGAAGTAAAAATATCTATGGACTAATCAACTCTGAGTTGAAAATCAAGTTTTTTACTAAACCAATAAAAGTGTGAACATCTAAATCTGGCCTTAAACATTGCTATGCTTTAGAACTTTTTTCAGTTTATTTTAAACAACAAATGTTTGTACTGTGACCATACGACCTAGCATGAAATGGGAAAAGTGATCCTACGCACTCTGGTAGTTTGAAAGTTTCTTATGGAATTACTGAAAATTCTCTATGGATGAAGCAGGTAAACAACAAAATCTGATAAGTGGCATGTGTTCTTTTGAAGTTAGATTTGTATTTATTCAGGAAAAAAAAAAACAACCCCAAAACAAACTGTCCCTCACTCTGCCCCTCTTTAATCATCAACCTCAAAATAAAACCTTGGTAGACACAGTGGAAGTGATCTGAAAATTAAACTACAGTCTTGATACAGAGAGACAGAGAAAGGACCCTTTGTGTGGCTGTTATGATCCTTAGTCTGCAGCCCAGGCAGAGCGAGCACAATCTTTTGTGCCTGTGCTTGATGTCTGGCATTCACTCACAGAGAGATGCTTTGTTTTATGGCTTCAAATTGTACAGGCAAGTATTGAAGTTGAGAAAGTCAACGGAGGAATACGCAGAAATAAGACTCCTCTGCGCTGATGCTTTGGTAATACAATTGATGGGATGGAATAAAAAGTACAAAGAAGAGGCTGAACGCAGCAGTGCTTTGGGCAGGAGGGGGACTGCAGAATATTCTCATGGCTCGTGCCACGCAGCAAACCCCTGGTCCTACTCTTGCCCTCACCCAAGACGAGCTGCGTCCAGGTACATCATTACCAATAATTTACAAGTTTGATCAAGTATTTACTGTCCACAGCACAAGTAAATACTTCAGCATTAACCATTGCTAGGTATGGGCTATACATTTTACAGCCAAACCATCAAACTTAAAGCCAGTATGTTGTAGTTGCAACCCACCCCTTTAACTCACATAAAAAGAAGTTTGGTGTACTCGTACTTTTTTATGAAAACTCCTAAAATACTTTTTAAAGTTATGGGGGAATCAGTGTGTGCTTTATGATCCAGCAGGATTGGTGCTTACAGGCATTTTTTTTTTCTTTCTCTTTGGTACTGTTTGAGCAGAAATCAGATACTATGTGGTGATTTCAATAAAAGTAATATTGACTCACGTTTCTGTCAA
>VZRE01014876.1:9298-22912 GCA_013396775.1 Cephalopterus ornatus
CCCAACCCATCCCAGTTTCCCACCTCCACCCTGGCATCGCTCTCCACCTGCCCGAGGTCCTCCCCGGGTCCCCACCACCCATCCCAGGTCCTTCCCCTCCGTCCACCCTGGCCCCTGCTTCTGTCCTGGCACCCCCTTCCTACCCTGGGCTCCCTCTTTCACCTTCTGTCCTGGCATCTACCCCAACCATCCCAGTTTCCCTCTCCCGTTTGCCCATCCCAGCCCACCCCCACTCCCTGCATGCCACTGTGACCCCCAGGATCCCACCCAGCCCTGAGCCCTGGGGCCAGGGCAGTGGAGACTCCCAGTTTTCCCGAGATGAGAAGCAAGGCCAGGGCTGTGTGGATGCCAGCCCCCAGCACTGGACGGTGCATGGGGGCAATCCAGGGCACCGGAGTGGTGGCAGGGACATCCCTGGCCCTCGGCAGTTTGGGGGCTGGTGGAGAGCGGCCTGTGTTGGCCCACAGGGATGCTCAGGGATTGTTCCCCCTCAGGATCGCCCCGGCACTGCTGAGACAGGCATCCTATGGCACCATCAAGATTGGGATCTACCAGAGCCTGAAGCGGCTCTTTGTGGATCGCATGGAAGGTCGGTGTCAGGAAACGGGGCAGCAGGGGCACCTCCCAGCTCACTGACCTCACGCCCTGCTGTGTGTTCTGCTCATTCCCTGCTCTGTCCTTCCCACCCTGAGATTCTCACAGGCATGGAGCTCTGTTGCGGGGTGCTGTGGTTTTGTTTGTCAGTGGTAGCAAGGATCAGTTTCAATCCCGATGGGAACCCAACCACCTCCCTCCAGCCAGGTCCCTCCTTTCATGGAATCATAGGAGAATCCTAGAATCATCTGGGTTGGAAAAGGGCTTCAAGGCTATCAAATCCAACCTGTGCCCGATGCCTACCTTGTCCCCCAGCCCAGAGCTCTGAGTGCCACATCCAGTCATTCCTTGAACACCTCCAGGGTTGGGGACTCCACCACCTCCCTGGGCAGCCCCTTCCAATGCCCGACAACCCTTTCCATGAAGAGATTTTTTCTAATGTCCAAACTGAACCTCCCCTGGCAGAGCTTGGGGGAGTCCTCTCGTTCTGTTTATCTCTGTTTTGCACCTTGGAGCCAAAAAAAAATCATCCAGTCCCACCCCCTACCATGGGCAGGGACACCTTCCGCTATCCCAGGTTTCTCCAAACCTCATCCAACTTGGCCTTGAACACTTCCAGGCATGGGGCAGCCACAGCTTCTCTGTGCAACATGTGGATTGGAACTGTGGGAGTCAGCTCTGTAGCTTTGGCCCTGACTGTAAAGGTGAGTTGCCACCAGTGCTCTTGGCCTGTGCCCTCTGCTCAGGAGGCCTCTGCAGCTCCTCCCTGGGCAGTGGAGCAGCAGGAGTCTGGTGGATGCTCCATGAGGCAGCACTGAGGTCTGCAGGGGTGTTTTTCATCCCTGGGGTGCCATGAGGGAATGTTGAAACACTATTCCAACCTGGGAAAGCAGGGTGGGTGGGCGAGATGCAGCACATTACTGTCATGGAACTGTGTCAGGGGAGGTTTAGGTGGGATATCAGGAAAAGTTCTTCCCCCAGAGGGTGGTTGGGCACTGAACAGGCTCCCCAGGGCAGTGGTCACAGCCCCAAGTCTGCCAGAGCTCAAGGAGCATTTGGACAATGCTCTCAGGGACTTGTTGGGGTGTCCTGGGCAGGGCTAGGAGTTGGACTCGATGATCTTTGTGGATCATCCAACTCAGGAGATGCTGTGGTTCACTAGAGCTCCTTTCCAGGGTTGCTCTGTCCCCAGTAACGTCTCTCCCTGCTCCAGTAACGCCTTTCCCTGCCTGGTTCTGTCCGTGTACACAGGCCCCTCCTCGCTGTTCCAGCCTTTCCACCTGTGAGCTCCGTGCCTGAATGTTTGTCTCCCTACAGGCCTGGGGCAGCCAGTGGCCTGGTCTCCTCTGGGAAGTGCCGTGGTCAGTACCAGCAAAGTGCTGTGCCTTTTCCCAACGTAACCATCATCCTAATACTGGGCCTGGAAGTCTCAGGTTATTCCCTGGAACTAATCCCATCTAACTCCCCACCTGGTCTCAGTCCTCAGCTGGCTCTGGGTGGCTGCGTGGTCTCAACCAGAGCCAAAAGCATTTGGTATCAGGTGGCCTTGAGAAGTGCTGGGTTGTCCCTCTCTGTCTTCCCCTGTCCTGGCTTGTCCCTGTCATGAGAAATGCGTCACTGGACACTGAAATCTCAGATAATTGTTCACAATTTTCACGTGTCCCGTGATTTTCCTTCTCATCAGTCAGACCTGGCCCTCTGAGAGAGTGCGTTGCTGAGTGTCCCAGCTGCCACCTCCTGTCCCTGGCAGATGTGGGGACAGACCTGCCACGAGCTGTGGCACCTGCCCAGCCCCTGCTCCTGCAGCTTCACTGTGAGATTTGAGACCTGAGCTGCTCTGCTCTTCCCAGCCCTTGTTCCATCCCACCTGTGCCCCTTCCCGTGAGGTCTGTACGGTCTGACCTTCTTTCCTTTATTGCAGATGAAACGTTGCTCATCAATGTGATCTGTGGGGTGGTCTCGGGGGTCATCTCCTCTGCGCTGGCCAATCCCACAGATGTGCTGAAGGTAAGGGCAGCTCCTGGCCAGCACTTGCCTGGCTGTTGGACCTGTGGGAGGTGCAGCTCAGTGCTCCCTGAGCCACCAGTTCTGCTGATTTGGGCTTTTCTAATAAATGGAGACCGAAGCCCAGAGCAATTAACAGCAAAAGCACAGCTCCTAAAGATCACAGAATCCCAGAAGGGTTTGGGTTGGCAGGGACCTTAAAGCTCATCTTGTCCCACTTCCCTGACGTGGGCAGGGACACCTTCCACTATCCCAGGTTGCTCCAAGCCCCATCCAACCTGGCCTTGGACACTTTCAGGGATGGGGCAGCCACAGCTTCTCTGGGCAACAAAGGTCATGAAATTTATTGTGAAGGATGGAGCCTGCGTTATCCAACCTCTGCAAGGTGAGCAGGTGGCAGCCAGATGTTCCTCACACCTGCCCTGCTGCTCTCCCCTTGGTCACTGTGCTGGCACTGCCTGTTGCGTGGAGTGAGCAGAGCCCAGTGGGGGCTGCCTGGTGCCCTGCTCTGGGCTGAGAAAGCCTAGAGAACTTCCCTATGCTCTCCCTGTGTAGATCCACCTTCTTGGGCTGCTTCCAGGGCAGGAAGGCCTCATCCCTCATGTACCTGTGCTCCCACCCCGCTGCTCTCCCTGCTTGCCATCATTGGCTGCATAGTTTGCAGGGAGAGAGACGTGGAGAGCAGTGTCTGCTGTGAGCTGCTCTGTGTTTCTGCTCCCAGGAGTTCCATGGAGCTGGTATCCCTGGGGTCCCTGCCCTCTGGGGCATGTGCTGATGTCAGGACAGGTGTGGATGTCCACCTGCTGACTCTCCCCTTCCTTCCAGATCCGAATGCAGGCTCAGGGCAGCTTGTTCCAGGGCGGGATGATCGGCAGCTTCATTGACATCTACCAGCAGGAAGGTACCCGAGGCCTCTGGAGGGTGAGCACTAGCTCCCAGAATCCCCCACCAGCAGCAGAACTAACAAAAACCTTATGGAAGCGGGTGCTCTCTTAGCAGGGAGCACCTGGAGCCCCTTCCAGCTCCTTAAATTGCCGCTCTTGTGGGGCAGAATCTTTCCTGGTGTTGAAATTGGTGGGGAAGCCGAGGGGGTGACAGCCTGGTTCCTGTGCACTGGGAGGAAGGAAGCAGCGAGCAGTTGATTCAGCTGGAATCGTACTGCCAGGCTCGAGCAGAGTTGGTCTGCCTGAAGAGCTGCAAGGAGAACTCGGGGAAGACTGTCAGGAAAAGGCCCTGAGAGGGAGCTGTGGGATGTGCCACTGGGAGCAGCTTGTGAGGGTGTCCCTGCCCCACAGGGTGTTGTCCCCACGGCCCAGCGAGCCGCCATCGTGGTGGGGGTGGAGCTGCCAGTCTACGACATCACCAAGAAGCATTTAATCCTGTCAGGCCTCATGGGTGACACCATCTTCGCCCACTTCGTGTGAGTATCTACTGCTCTCTGCAGGCTTGGAGGGGTGTGTGGAGCAGAGGGGCCAGGTGGAATCTGGAGGGATTTGCGCATGGAGCGAGTGCTCTGGGGCTGCAGGGAACAGGCTCGGTGCTTTGGAAGGATCTGCTCTGTTGGCTGGAGCAGCTCAGAGCGGGCAGCAAGTGCAGAATCATTAAGGTTGGGTAAGATCTCAAGGACCAGTCGTTCCCCCAGCACTGCCAAGGCCACCACTAAACCACCCCCTCATCCTCAGACAGACCTCCCTGGGGAAGGACCTGGCAGAAATCCTTTGGTGGCATGGAATGTCAGCTTGGTTTCAGCTGGTTGATGGCCAGAAATGCTGTTGCCCCACATCTGTGCCCTGGTATGAACCAGGCAGGTGTGTGGTACCTGTAACAATCCATTGAAAACTGCTCCAGTCCCTGGTCCTCACCTGTACAGACCCTGTCAGCTTGCAGCCAGTGCTGTGAGAGCTTTGAGAGATGAACAAACACGAAGGGCTCTGAGTAACCTGAACAGAGCTGGGCAGAGATCACCAGAGTCTTTTTTCACTTCCATTTCCCTGTTCTTCAGCTGGAGGTGCTTTTAGGGCTTCCTGAAGCAATTGGTTTCGCCTGCTGTGGGTGAAAGGAGCACTAGACCCTACATGGAGAGGGGAAAACCAGCAGCTCCATGATCCCTGCTGCTGCCTTTGCTCTTCCCCCTTCCCAAAGAAATGTTTGCTCTGATGGGAAGGATGTGAGCTCCCAGGGGCTGCCTTCAGATCTGTATCATCTGGGCAGCACCTGGGACCTTTCCAGGCTGCAGGTGTCCCTGTGGAACCAGCTGTGGGCTCTAACAAGGATGTGGATTAGCTGAGCTGAGCATTTCCTTCCCCAGAGCTCTCTGGGGTCCTGTGGTGGTCCTGCCCCCTTTCCAGGTGGTAGCAAGTGGCACAGCTCCTGTTTACTGCTAAATGACTTTGATAAAATCCAGTTGAAGGTACTTTTGTGCCCTGCCTGAGCAGGACTGGCCGTGTTCAGGCCTATCCCTGTCCTGATTTGGGGGGTGTAGTTCCAGCTTCACATGTGGGCTGGCAGGGGCCATCGCCTCCAACCCCGTGGACGTGGTGCGGACGCGGATGATGAACCAGCGGGCGATCGTGGGCAGCACGGAGCTCTACAAGGGCACTCTGGATGGCCTCGTGAAGGTAAGGGGGGGAGAGGTGGGCACATCCCTGTCCTGGGAGGTTGGGTGGGTCCCAGTGCCACACTGATGGGAACAGTGAGATCCTACAGCCACAGAACATGTCCTCAGTGAGTGTGTCAGACAGACAGGGAAGGGCCCAGAGTCACTTCCTGAGGTTGTCACTGTCAGCCTGAGCATCCTCCCAGTCTTCTGGGACAAAATTCAGGCTGTGATGCAGTTAATTAGGTTCAGAGACTGCAAGTGATGCTCCACACAGTGCACCTGCATGGGTCTGTCTGCTCCCTGCAGCTGCTGGGGAGGGCCAGTGTGTCACATGGGGCGCTGGGGGCATGGGCAGAGTGTGGGCCTGGCCTGTCTCCTAATCCAACTGTCTTCTCTTCCCAGACATGGAAGAGCGAGGGCTTCTTTGCACTCTACAAAGGTTTTTGGCCCAACTGGCTCCGGCTGGGTCCCTGGAACATCATCGTATCCTTCTGTGTGCTCCTGGGAGGTGGATGGGGGACAAGGGGAGAACCGAGCTGGGAAGGGCAGAGCAGGGCTGACACCCCAGTGGGGTGCTCTGGTGACCCTGGTGGGCACCTCTGCTGGTTTCTGTAGAGCCAGTGCTCTGAGGACTTGGCTGAGACCTTCCCTGTGGCCTGGGCTGTGGGAGGTGCTGCAGTTCCTGGATCAGCTCCTGTTTGGGAGGGAATCCTGGGGAGCATTCTGGTGCTCTGAGGCAGGTTGGTGACCCGCTGTGCAGGACCAGCAGTGCCTGTATGCTGACCCAGACCCTTCTGCCCTCTGAAACTGGGTGGGGAATTTACTGTAAAGAGCTCCCAGTCTGGGCTTGGAGCCACCTCCTCCTCTCAGTGGTCTGGGCAAGGCTGGGCTGGTTTGCTCTGGGTCAGTCTCTCCACTGTCCTTGCAGCCCGTGTCCCCCAGCGCTGTTCTCCCTGTGCACATCCATTTGTGATGGGCGAGGAGCTCCCCATGTGGGTGACCACCAGCTGTGCTGATGCTCTGCCCACCCTGCCAGGCAGCTGCCTCACGTCCCTGTCCTAATTCCTTGACGTTCCCTTCAGTTTTTTATCACATACGAGCAGTTGAAGCGCCTCCCATTCTGACAGCTGCCTTCATCTCACCAGAGTCACCCTTGGGGCTGGCAGCAGAGCTGTGCTGCCGCCTCCCTCTTCATCCCACCGTCCCCATGTCGTGGTGTTTGGTACCTGTGGGCTGGGCTCTCCCCCCAAAAGCATGGTCCCTGGAGCATGAGCTGGCTGGGATAGCCGGGAGCCCGCGGCAGGAGCTGCATGTTTCCCACCCGGAGGTGTACGTGTGCCTGGGCCTGCAGGAATATCTTCTGTGAAGATCTGTGCATTCCAATGGCCTTCAGGGAGCTGTGGCTCATGGGTTTGCAGTGTGGATGTCCTCCCGTGCCCGTGGGGCGGGGCTGGGGCCCAGGAAGGTGCCATTGTCATGTTTATTGCAGAACTGTAACTCCATTAAATTATTTATTGACCAGATGGCTCGAATTTGGGTCTGATTTATTGCAGGGGTGTCTGTCCTTGCTGGTTTTCACCACACTATATATACCTTTTTGCTCCATATATTTATATAAGAGCAATCTGTAGGATTCATTACAATAGAGGTTTTTCTAAACCCAAGTTTGTTAGTGTCAGAAAGTGACGCTGTTGCCTTCTCAGCTCAGTTTTGCCAAACCTCCATCTCTCAGATTACTGCTTGTTGCTTATATTATTTTTGCTTAGATCATTTGTAAATGATGTAACCACACGTAATGTGGTTTAAAGGTGAACTCACCACTTGAAAATGGTGACTCTGACGCGGCTGGTGCTGAGCAGAATGTCCAGCAGAGTATTTTGGTCGTCCTCTTCTGGTTCTTGGTTATTTTTTAATGTTTACGGATATGAAAGCAAACAGCTCTTATGTTCCTGCTCACTTTCCTGTTTGTGAGGTGTCTTTAGTTTGGATGAAGGTCCCTTGTGACGGCAGTGTGTCCTGGCTGGGCCTGCTGTGAGCATAGTTTCTGTGCAGATCACACAAGGAATGTTCAGCCAAATCCAGCTGAGAAAAATGAGAGGGAATTGGTTTGCAAAGGCACAGATGCCTTTGCAGCTGCAGGTGTAGTGAAGGTGGTGAGCTCTTGGACTTTAACCCTGCTTTGAACAGGTCGTTTAGTGCAGGGCCCAGCTCAGCAGATCAGAGGGTTGTTGTCAGAATTAAACTGTCCATACAAGCTCCCAGGAACAGGCAGTGGTGGATTGGGAGTGAACAAGGTTCCTGTGCCTTGCCTGGCTGAGGGTTTCCAAGCATGACAAAGTAAATAAGCACTTTGTTTATTAGATAAAGACATCTACCATATGTGGTGGATAAACACAAGTCTGAGATGTGTTTTAGTTCTGGTTCATGATCTTTTGGGTTTCTCGAGTATTTCTGGAGCCATTTCTGTGCAGCTCCAGTCGTTTTGGGACTGATCCTCTGACAGTTCCCTGCTGTTCCTCAGGCTGGTACAGGGAGCCCCTCAGCAATGCCAGACAAGTGTCCCCACAGCCACTTTGCTGCATTTCTCAGCTGAAAGGTTCTTGGTGAGAGGCTGTTCTGTCCCCTCTTCTTCCTCCTGTTGGACCAGCATCCCTGGATGGCTTTGGAGGTGCTCCTTCTGCTCTGGGACCTCATTCCCTCAGGAGTTCCTTCCTAGAAGCGCTCCTAAAACATCTGTTGTTATATGTGCTCAGGCTCACGTGTCTCTCTGTCTGACCTTGTCCGTGCTGTGCCAGGTAAATGTGTGTGAGCACACCTGAGTGGTCTGTACCTGCTTCCCTGCACCCACAGGAAGATCCCTGTGGGATCCATGGAAGGGGTTCAAAGTGCCCTGGGAACCAGTCACAGCCCTCCCCAAGTGTTTAAGGTAGAAATATGTGTGGTCCTGCCACATTAAAGATAAAAATGGCAGTGAACTAGGACAGGGAGGTTCTTTCTCCACACTGTCCCGCAAATCCTCCCTCCACCTTGATCTCATGCCATGGGGTTTGGACCCTCTCCATCATCAGGGGAAAGGCTCCCCAGATGACTCCCTGGGCAAACAAAAGAAGAAGTGGTGCAAGGTCACCGGAACCCTTCCTATGGCCACCAGAGTCCTTCCCGTGGCCACGTGCAGTGCAAACCCAGAGTGTTCCTGGGAGGCCTCCCTGCTCCAGAGCTCCAGCCAGTGCCCACCATTCCTGTGTCTGCTGCACCTTCCCTCCCCACCACAGTGACCATGTCCTGCCTCAGCCTCTCCTCAGGTTACTGTTTGACAGAGAAAGGCTCGGACCTGCCTTGTTTCCTGGCAGCTCGGATTTTTCCGGCTCATGAGGCAGGAGAGGGCTTGTGGCACTTTGTGTAAGGGATGGAGCAGTCACTGTCAAAGCCTGTGAGGGTCAACCCACCCCAGGGGGTGTAAGGGACGTGATGTGTGGGTGTTGTGGGATTCTGTAAGAAGGCTTTGCTTCCATGGATTTCTCTGTTACAAGTTACTATTAGTGAGGTAAATACACTAGTGATTAGTAAAGCAATTGTGTGTCTACAGAATTATTATTAGTATTTTTTAGTATTATTTGTATTTTTTAGCACATACATAAATTTCATTGGAAGTATCATGGCACAGTTCATTAAACTCTCCCAGGAGTGAGTTCTGTTTATGAAGGAGAAAGTCTCTCTTTGGATATGATCCATGTGGAGCCTGAGACCAGTCTGGAGTTCCCAGGGGGGCTGAAGGACTGTGTAGGGGGAGCTCTTGGAGAGAGAGGGGCTCATTTTGTGCAATAGCCAGTCACTTCTGCATGGATCCATGAGTGCACAGAGGACACCAGCTCTTGGAGCAGCTGGGTTTTGGGGTCCCCAAGGATGCCCTGGGCTCCCTGCTGTGCTTGCCAAGATTTCCATCTTGCAGACTCCCAGCTGGGCATTCCCAGACTGGCAGATGTTTCTCCATCTGTATTTGAGCAGACATCCCTTCTCAGTGCTTTTCCTCATCGTAACCAGGTCACCTTCACAGCTGCTGCTCCCGCAAGGGGTTGGTGGTATTCCCTTGGTCCCCGCAGGAAGAGGCTTCCCTGGGTCTGGCAGTGACCTCCAGGAGCCCCACAGGCTGTGTCAGGCTTTGGGAACTCTCTGTGCTTGTCCCCATTTCCAGTTCCCGTGTCTGAGCAGGCACTGCTCTGCTTGATGCCCCAGTCCCCCGTGGGGGACAGCCACCGCCCTGTGTGCCACCGTGGCAGCTTCCTGCCCGGTGCTCACTGCTCTCCCCTCTACTCCAGGGTTGTCTGGAAACGTGGCTGGAGGGGAGGGACCTCAGTGGGCACAGCGGGTGCTGCGAGTCCAGCAGTCCCTTCCACGGGCAGGTGTTGGCAGAGCTCCACTTCCCTGAGAGACACTGCTGCTCCTTGGGCTCCCACTGCTCCCCAGGATCCCACTGCTCCCCAGAGAGTGAGGGGCTGCACCTACCACCGACCTGCACCTGCTGAGAGGCCCCAGGTGAGGGGTGCCCGAGAATCGTGTCGGGGTCGTACCATCCCTATGCCATCCCTGCAGGGGACAGCCATGGGCAGCTGGGCAGTGGGAGTCATCCTCGCCCTGCTGGCCTCGCTCATCATCGCTGTCAACGTGCTGGTGGCCATCGTCCTCCTCTCCCTCATCCAGAAGAGCAGCTCCAAGGGGCTCTGCTTTGTCCTCAATCTCACCATTGCAGATACCCTCGTTGGCTTCACGGTCATGGGGCTGGCCATAGACGAGATTTCCCAGCCCTTTTATCCTTCCAAGTACTTCTGCATCCTCAGAATGGCTTTTGTGACCTCCTCTTCTGCTGCCTCCATCTTGTCCCTGATCCTGATTGCATGTGACAGGCACCTGGCGATCCGGAAGCCTTTCCACTATTTCCAGCTGGTGACAGGTCTAAGGGTTGGGATGTGCTTGGTGGGGCTCTGGCTGGTTGCTGCTACCGTTGGCTTCCTCCCGGTCTTAATACCGTGGCTCCAGATGTTCTCCAACCATGGGAAGTGCTCCTTCTTCAATGTCTTCCACCCTGCCTACCTGCTCACCATGTTCTTCATCGGTTTCTTCCCTGCGCTCTTGCTCTTCCTCTACCTCTACTGTGACATGCTGAAAATCGCCTCGGTGCACGTGCAGCACATCCAGGAGGTGGAGCAGGCCGGGCTGGCGGGGGGCTGCCCCCCACCCCGCACCACCAGCGACATGAAGGCCATGCGCACGGTTGCCACGCTCATCGGGTGCTTCACGCTCTCCTGGCTGCCCTTCTTCATCTCCAGCATCGTGCTGACGTTCTGCCCGCAGTGCTTCCCCTACAAAATCATCGAGAACTTCCTCTGGCTGCTGGGGCTGGGGAACTCCCTCCTGAACCCGCTGCTCTATTCCTACTGCCAGAGGGATGTGAGGCTCCAGCTTTCCC
The DNA here is from genome assembly GCA_013396775.1 of Cephalopterus ornatus. Lineage (NCBI taxonomy): Eukaryota > Metazoa > Chordata > Aves > Passeriformes > Cotingidae > Cephalopterus > Cephalopterus ornatus. The sequence goes on from VZRE01014876.1 coordinate 19,960, forward strand.
AGCTGGCTGCAGGTGTGAAGAGGAGGGTCCTGTTCCACCTTGGCAAGGGTCACTGTTTCCCTGGCAAAGGCCCCAAGCCTCTCCCCGCTGTGTCCTGCGTGCAGCTCCAGGACTGACTCAGTAAGGAGCAGCTGTCTCCAGCTTTCCAGCTCCCCTCCTGCATCGTGACCATGAACTCAGGGCCTGCCAGCCGTGGAGGAGATCCCAGATGGGTGGGACCGATCTGGATGCTAATTATCAGACATCGCAGACATTCCCTACCAGATTCCATCCTGCCCACTGCCCCACAACCCACAGCACAGCTGGCTCCACACCAGCCTCAAGCACCCCAGGTTGCAGGTTTTCCCTGGAGAGCCTCCATTGGAGCAGCCTCATGTCTCATGGGCCAAGCCCTGCCATTTGCTCCACAGGCAAAGACCCTTCAGCCATCGCTGCCCAGCTTCCTCCACCAGACCTGGACCCCTTGCCCTTCCCTCTGCCTGCAGCACCAGCTCCACGGGCAATGAGCCCCCTGTGCCCGAGGCAGGTGGGGGCACTGTGGGGTCTCCATCCCCTTGGCTTGGCCCCGGCAGCAAAGGCTGGGAGGGATGTGAACATCCTCAAGCTCTCCTGAACTCCAGGCACTCCCACTCCCTTCCCAAATCCACCTTGCACGGTCATCCCTGCTCCAGGCTGTGCCCACCAGAGGCAGTGGTGAGGGGTGGGGGGTTCGTGCATGGGGGACACAGAGGGGCTTGGCAGCAGCTGTGCCTGTGTGGGGGCTGGAGTGACTTGGAGTGGGGGGCAGTCTCAGGGGTGGGGGGCAGCCCCACGAGTGCGGGGCAGCATAGGCTGTGCTGTTGTTGTTTGCCCGGGCTGTAAAGCGAGTTAATGAGTAACTGGCTGAACAGAGAGCAGAAGTGGCTGCCTGGGAGTCAGGGAGATTCCCACGCAGGAGAGCTGCCATGTCCCACCCAGGATTTGGGACTGGAAGTGTCCCTGTACACCTGCCCATCCCATGGGAGCACTCTGCCTGCTCTGCAGCGGTGGCCACATGGCTGTCCCTGCCAGAGGTTATAATATTTAATTGATTCTCATAAAATCATCCCAGTTAATCCACATGGCAAGAAAACTTCCCTTAGAAGCTGTTTATTTGCTAAAAATGTACCCTAACCTGAAAATGAGGGTAATCTGCATGAAGTAGCAGCTGTTTCCACCTCTGCCCTTGCACCACCGGCAGACATGAAGGCTCAGGGCTGTATCCAGTCGCATCCAGAACCTGCCTTGGTCCCAAGGCTTTCCCCATCCTAGAGGAAGAGGCAGAAAGAAAGGTGCCTTTAAAACAAACCAAACCAAGAGGCCTTCTGTGACAACCTCCTCCACCTGGGAAGGGCCTGGGACCGGGTATCACACAGCAGCTGCTGTTCCTGGCTGTGCCAGATGGACTGAGCCTGAGGGAAGGCTGCCTGGCTCTGTGGGAAAATGTAGGTGGATCTAGCAGGTGGTTCCAGCCTGATTCAGCTCTGGGGATCAACACATTGTCTCCCTGCAATGGGGCTTTGCTGCCTGCGCTTGGTGACACCGAACTCTGCCGGCTGTTGCTCTGATCATCCTCATCCTCACCAAGCCTCTGGTACTGCCACAGTCGGTCCCCTGCCTCCCTCCAACACCTCCTAACAGCAGGTACCAGTGGGAACAGGGACACTTTGAATGTGGGCCTCTTGCTGCTGGAGATGGACTTTGGTCAAGGGCCTGGAGCGACAGGACAAGGGGGAATGGCTTCACACTGACAGAAGACAGGGTTAGATTGAGACATTGGGAAGGAATTCTTTTCTGTGAGGGTGGGGAGGCCCTGGCACAGGTTGCCCAGAGAAACTGCGGCTGGCCCATCTCTGGAAGTGTCCAAGCCCAGGGTGGATGGGGCTTGCAGGACCCTGTGCTAGTGGAAGGTGTCCCTGCCCATGGCTGGGGATGGAATGGGATGGTCTTTAAGGTCCCTCCCAACCCAAACCCTTCTGGGATTCTGTGACACTGTGCAGGTGGAGGATATGGCGCAGCTGGAAGCAGAGCTCCTCCCGCAGCAGAGCGTCCCTCACTGGGCATCTCGCTCTGACACTGACCTGTGTCCTCTCCCCAAGCCTGGCTGGAGTAGCTGGCGCTCCATCCCTGAATACACCTCCATATCCCTCTGGGATAGCCTGGAGCAGCAGGCGTTCCTTGTGAGGCTACGCCTGCTTCCATCCCTCGTCCCACCGCTGCTCCAGCCCGCAGCGACCGCAGAGCGCCGCGGGAGCGGCCGGACCGGGGTGGCCGCGGGGAGGCCGTGGAGGGAGGAGGGATGGGGTCATCCTGCCCCGCGGGGAGAGAGGGAAGGATGGAGAGCGCTCCCCCCGCTGCTGCTTTGCGCTGAATAAACACCTTGTGCCGGGCTGGTCTCTGCTCCGCTACCGGGGAGTCGGGCGGCTCTGCCCGAGGCCGCGGAGGGCGGACACAGAACCGGGGCGGGGGGGTTAGGGAGAACGAGACCAGTGGATCCAGGGGGACGCGGGGGAGCGGCTGCGAGGCCGCCCGGTCCCGGTGGGATGTTCCTGGGGGCTGGTCCCGGTGGGACTCGGACGGTGCCAGCGGGATGGTCCCGCTGGGATGGTGCCGGTCCCAGTGGGGTGGGGCCGGTGGGATGGGGTTGGTCCCGGTGGGACGGTGCCGGTGGGGTGGGACCAGTGGGATGGGGGTGGTCCCAGTGGGACGGTGCCGGTGGGACGCGTCTGGTGGGACGCGTCCGGTGGGATGGGGTTGGTCCCGATGGGACGGTGCCGGTGGGACGCGGCCGCTGCCGGTGGGATGGTCCCGGTGGGATGGGGCCCTGTGCTGAATATGCGGAAGAACTTCTTCACCGTGCCGGGTGACTGGAACAGATTGCCCAGAGAGCCTGTGGAGTCTCCCTCACTGGGGATAATTCAGAACCATCTGGACG
>VZRE01014876.1:23929-43282 GCA_013396775.1 Cephalopterus ornatus
AGGGAATGGAGCTGGGGAAGGGGCTGGAGCAGCAGGAGCGGCTGAGGGAGCTGGGGGGGCTCAGCCTGGAGAAGAGAAGGCTCAAGGGGGACCTTGTGGCTCTGCAACTCCCTGACAGGAGAGGCGAGCCGGGGGCGGTTGGGTTCTTCTACCATGTATTTCCTCAAAATGAGAGGAAACTGCCTCAAGTTGTGCCAAGGGAGGTTCAGATTAGGTATTAGAAGCAATTATTTCACTGTCAGAGGCTCAGGCCTTGGCATGAGTTGCCCAGGGAAGTGGTGGAGTCACCATCTCTGGCAGTGTTCAGGAGGTGTCTGGATGTGGCACTTGGGAACATGGTTTAGGGGTGACTGTGGTGGGGCTGGATGATCTTGAAGGTCACTTCCAACCTTGGTGATCTCTTGAAAGTGGCACAAGGTAGGGAGAAATTAGTTGCATTTAAGGAAGTTATTGTGATGCCCCAAGAGCGGGTGGTTTGCAAAAGGCGGGGGGGCGAAGGTGGCAGCAGCCTCACACCGGGGAGTACCTGGCTGGGCTGCACCTGCCTGTGCTCTCTCCTTCCCAAGGTCCCGAGGCTTGGCTGTGCCCACACGTGTAGCTGCGCTGTGCTGGATCTGTGGTGCTGCAGCAGACGGTCCGTGGGCAGCACGGTGAGGTTTGGGGACACTCGTGCCAGTACCCACAGCTGCCGTGGGCTGCAGCTCTCCCACAGCCCTGCTCTCTAAAGATCCCTTGACTGCAACTCATCTATACATTTATTTGGTTCCTTAAGCATTTATGTCAAGCTTCTTTATGTTTGTGTGCTTCTTACTGTCTTGTTTTCCTCATATTTTGGTCATGTGTCCAAGGTCTGGCTGTTACCAGCGATGTATATCCAGGTCATGCTGCATACAGATGTTTTTCTTCTTTAGTGCCACGTGTTCATTACACAAACATTAATCCTTGGGTAAGCTCCTGATTAGTCCACACAGTTCCTACCTCCCCTGTAGCCACAATAATTAGCCGTTGCATATTTCCATATTTTCCTGCAGAACATTGCAGCAGAGCTGTGGGATGGTGGGGAAAGCGCTGAGGCAACCTGGGATGAGAGTTTATCCCTCCAAATTGTGTTCCTTCTCACTCCAGCCTTACTCTTCCCTGCGCTGGGAGCCGAGGGGTTGGTTTCTCTTGTTTCTTCGAGGTTTATTTGAGGGATTTTGTGCCACATAATTAAAAGGCCCCTGGAGCTGACTTGTTGAAAGCTGTGTGGGAGCCGGGGTAAGGTCAGGTTTCTGCACTGAAGGTCATGTTTTTGGTGCGGGCGACTTGAGCTCACAGCAGGGACGAGGTTCGGTCGCCGAGTCGTTGCAAAGATCAGGTGTTGCTAGCGAGGTATTCCCCGCACCTTCCAAAGATGGCGTGAGATTTCTCCCCTAATCCCCAACTTTTGTGCTGACATTATTCCAGTTCCGTCGTGTCCGTCCCATCCAGCTGCTCCGCTCTCGGCCAGCGGCTCCTCACGCTGGTGCTGCCCCTCTGTGAGGGTCTCTCGCCCCTCAGTCTGGATTTTTGCACTGGGATTTTTCTGATGATCCCCACTGCTGACTCTGCTGGAGTTTTTTTTTGTGTCTTCCCTCTCTTTTTCTCCCTCTTTTTTTCTTCTTCTCCGTTTTTTTTCTTCCCCACTAGTGCAGTTAGTCCTTTGCCTGGCAGTTTTCTTCTCCTAACCTTTCAAAAAGATAGTTCTGAAAATATGAGCTGTTGAGCCTTGTTCTGAGGTGACAGGTGTTGGTTATTGCTCTCCAGGGGTGCAGAGGGAGGCTGGAAGGGTGGGGAGGGATGGGATGGACAAGCTGCCTGTCCCCTCTGAGCCTGGAACCTCCTTCTCTGCACCCCATGGAACACGAGCTGCTCACCCCCTGAAAATCCCAATATTAGAAACCCCAGACTTGTGTGCAGAGGGAAGGTGGTTTGGCAGAGCATCCTGAAAACATTCCATGGGATATTTAATAATTTTGTGTGATGGGTATGGCAGAGGTCCCACTGTTGGGAAGCACCGGGGGCTGTGCTGGCAACACACTTATGTGTTTACACACACACTGCTAAGGAATTTCACTTATGTGTTTACACACACACTGCTAAGGAATTTTTTTGCTTTGTTTTGGGTTACAATGCTGAGTAAACAGCACGGCTCAGGCAGGACTTGATCAAGTCTCCCTATTTTTGCTGCTGTGAACATATTTTTGTGAAAACCCTGCAGGCTGGTGTCACTGACTGGTGTTACTGACCATTGCATTCTCAGGGGCAGAGGAGAAAGGGGCTCTTTGTGCCTTTTTTTTTTTTGTAATAGTTTCCTGCTAAAATAATTAGCTTGTCTGAAGTTAATATATTTCTTTTAAACACAAGCTTCCAGAACTGAGGAAAGCCAGCAGTGTGCCTCTTACTGTCAAGGATTACCAGGAATTAATCTTTCAGTGCAAAGGCCACTAATCTCGGGCATGCAAACAGGGTTTATTTAACTGCGTGCCAGCGCTTAGAGCAGTGATGTATGAAATCCCTGGCAAGTTCAGATGCTGTTGCTGCTAATTGCCTCCCCACCTGCTCATCCAGCTCCGTCCCCTGTATCCCGGAATCTGCCTATGGGTGTCAGTCACTGGAGATGGATGGTGACACATGGAGCTGCTGGTGGCCAGCCTGGGCTCTCCTGTGCTGCCCGGCCCACCCTGGGGCAGCTCTGCTGTCAGTAAGTCCCAGCTTTCCTGTTGTGCTGGGAGCTGCCTGGGAGCTCAGCCTGGGACTCGGATTTTTTAAGCAAATAACCAAGCTGGGAGCAGTGGGAGAACTGGCTGAACTACTGACATACGACGAGCATCTTGCCATGTTCCTGGTGCAGTACGCAGGTAACCCCGGGGGGGTGTGGGATTCTCTGAATGTGCTGCCAGGTAGGATTTTCTGGAGTTGACAGAGGTAACTGTCTGAATTCTGCTGCTCTCATCAGTGTGCCTGGCCAGCCCCTGGGTCAGACTGATGATTGTGAAGTTTGAACAATGGTATTTAAGCCAGGAGTGCAGTAGACAAACATGCACGAGCCCAACAGTAGTTTTTGAGCCTGGGAGCCAGTCTCTGAAAGGAAATGGTTGGGGTCAAAATGTAACTTCAAAGCCTTGGTGTTCTCTCTCCTTTCCCTTCCTTGCTGGTCTCTTCTCTCTGTGTTCTAATCGATTGCTGCAGGTGTACTTTGTTGTCTGCCAAAGTGCATTTCTAGAGGGCTTAAAAGCAGCATGTGTAATCACGTGGCACAGTGTATCCCTGAATCCAGTTTATTCCTAAAAGCACAGGGACCCTGCTTATTTCCTACATTTGCCAGTGTTGGCAAAAGGTAAATCCATATTTATAGTAAAGCCTGTGTCAGCCCATTTCTGGAGTTCCCTTGATGCTGGGTAAGAGAAGTCTGGTAAGTGTTCAGAGGAGTCCAGGGGACCCCAAAATGTCACCTGAGGGATTCAGAGCGGCCTGGGGCACCCCAGAAAGTGAATTGAGGAGGTCAGAGGAACCCAGGGGTGCCCAGAATAGAACCCAGAGGAGTTCAGAGGTTTTCATGGCACCGCAAAAGATAACTGGAGGAGGTTGGAGGACTCCAGGGGACCTCAGGGGTTCAGAGGAGCCCAGGGTACCCCAAAATGTCACCTGAGGGGTTCAGAGGGACCTGGGGCACCCCAAAACATGACCCAAAGTAGTTCATAAGGTTCCAGGACACCCCTAAATGTGACCATACAAGCACCAACCTGCACAGCTTTTTAAGTATTATCACTGAAATGCTTTTAGGTGTGTGACACTGTCAGAGTACCTGTTAATAGTTTTAATATGAGTTTTGGGAAAGAGGTTTATGTTCCTGCTGCTTATGAACTAGTTGGATGCCAGGAAAATGGTTCCAGTGCCTGACCAGAGTGAGGCTGCTGTTGGAGTGTGTGGTTCCAGAGCAGTGCCAGGCTTGTGGCAGAGCTGCTGTCGCCACTTAACTGAGCGTTCCTGAACCCAACAGGGGAGATTTTGCCCAAATCCCGAGGTGCCAGCCCTGGTGGTTGCTGTGTTCCTCTGCAGTCACAGTAGGTCTGCGTGGGAGCAGCACAATCCCGTGTTTCAGTTGAGATTTCCAGTGTGTTTGGCTCTTGGTAATGGGAGGGTTCTTAAACCAGGCCTTTCAGTTCACCTCGGGGATTGTTTTGTGTTTCTTTTTCCCCTGGTAATAAGGGCAAATAGCCAAGCTCTGTTAGCAGGGTTGGAAAACCAAGTGCTGTCGCGGGTCTGGCATAGGACCCGGTGAAGATGGATACTTCCCTTGATTTATGCCTGGAACATTGAGATCTTCCCTGTCTCTCCAGCCCCTTTCTGAGCGTTTGCTGTGAAAGCTGCAGCCATATATAGCCCCAGCACGGACCTGGATCGATCCCTATGGAATGGGGGGCTGTGCATTGTTACTGCTCTTTAGGCCAGCAGGAAGCTGCAGCCTCTATTCCTGTAAAACACACCGCAGCACCTACTTCCCGAGAGGGAAGCCCACCCACAGCAACCTGCTGTGCTGTGGGAGAGGCCTTGCTCAGAGTCACCTTCTGCTCATCTTTAAACATCTCTCTTTTTTTTTTTTTTTTTTCCCCTGATCCATTTTTTCTAGTGAGGAATCTTCTAGCCCAAGTTTTTTATTTTTAAATGTTTAGTCACTGCATTATGGCAGTGCCTGATGGCTCACTCCTGACAATTGACTCTTCTGAAAATCCCTGGAGATAATGTAATGGCAGTGCTTGGAGGTGAAGGGCACACTGGCACCTGTGCCACGTATGGCTCTGGAAATGCTGACACTGGTCTGATACTCGCTGGAAACTCAAATTTTCTCCTTCCCCCTTACCCTCTGTGCAGCATTTCCCTGCGAACACAAAAATCTGCTGATTTTGGCCTTTCCAGGCTGGCTTGCTACAGGAGAACTGAGCAAACCCCCCCCGTGGCTTGCTCCAGTGCTGGTCCCTTCCCTCCTGAGCAAGAGCAGCTTGGAATGGCCAAGGACACTTCGTTCTGGTTGGCACAAAGGACAGAGAAGTGCTTGTGTTTGTGTCTCACGGTCATAGTGGCTGAGCCTGTCGGCTTTTACCCTGCCCTGTGCCCAGGAGAGAGGATTTTCTGCAGCTTCAGCTTTCTTCTGAGCCCATTCTCTGTATCCAGTGGGATGTATTTGGAGCTCCAGTTCTTGGCTGAGGTGACAGGAGAGAGGTAGTCAGACCTGAAGGTGCCTGCTGTCCGTGGCATTTATCATATGTAGGATGGCAAATCTTGACGTAATGAAAGGTTTCTTACTTCAGAGTGTGTTGGGAATCTTCTCCCTGGCTTGGTTTAACTCTTGGAGCAAACTCTGTGCTGAAGGGAGTGGCAAGCATGGTCCCTGCTGGAAGTAGGTCCTGGGATCCCAGAGGTCCTTCTTGGAGGAGCTACCAGGGTCTCTCGAGAGTGGGACCAAGAGTGACTGCATTCTCTCTGGTGGTGTTTCTAGACAGCACTACCCACAAAATATATTCACTGTGAAGGACCTGCTCAGTTTCCAGCCTATGCCTGCAGAGGAAAATATGCTGCGGTTCGTGATCGCATCAGCTTCCATTTTCTGTGACCTCTGAATATTTGGCTTGTTGAATTCTAGTTGGAGGCTGTATTAGGACAGTAGTGGGCTTGTCTTCCAGTGCCCTGGTACCATGTGAAGTTGTAAATGTAGAGCTTTAAACCCCAGAAAGTCCTGTTTCCACCTCTGGAAAAGTTTTAGGCACTTTGGAACAGGGTACTGAAGAAGCAGGGCAGCTTTAAACCAGTTCTTGGGTGGAGAAATAATTGGCTTGGAAGAAAAAAACCCTGTAAATGGGAATGAAGTTTCACAGCACGTGCAAACATTGTGCAAATGTTCCTCCTTTCCTTGTGCGGTGTGGTAAGGTTTTTGGACACCTTGAGCTTCATTTGAAGCAATCCTATTTTCTCTCTTTAAATCTTGCATCCTAATGCAGAGAATCACAGGGAAGGAATTGTTGGCCTGTGAGATATCAGTTGGAAAAAAGGCTCTAGGAAAGCCAGTTCTGGAAATCTGGGAGCATTATAATAATTTTTGGTCTTGTTCATACTCTTGTGCCCTCACTGGGCTGGTGTGGCTGGTTTTGGATTGCTCTGGGAGACACGACTGAGGTTAAAAACAACCCCAAATCCTCCCGTGGGAGCATATGAGGGGTTTGACTCTGACCTCCTTGCTTCTTTTGGTGTGGGCTCTCTCTGAGGGTGAACTGAGCTGTGACTGAGGAGAATGAACCTGGATCTGGTGCCTTGGTCCCACTGTGCACAGTCACCTCTGAGCATTAACCTGACACCCCAAATTCGTACCAGTGCAAAAAATGTTGCTGCATTCACGTCTGGGGATCATGTGCTGCCTCTGTGAGTGAACATATCCGATTGCGTCTGATGGAGAGCCCATAAATTACAAATTTTTTTGGAAGGGGGGTGTTCACGAAGTGGTTGGAGCAAACCCTTGGTCTGTTCTCCCAGGAGGGTCTCGGCTTGTCATTGTGATGCTTTGACTAGTTGTGCCCACATCTCTCAGTTGTCTCAGTGGTGCCCAGTGGAAGGTCAAAGGACCCATCAAAATCCAGGAAACTCAACTAAACCTGAGAAAGCTTGGGGTGCCTGTTCTGGAGGTGTGTTCCAAGTGGTGCTGTTGGTTCTGGGGCACACGCTGAGCTCCTGTGCCAGCCCTGCAACCTCATCTGGCTGCAGGGCAGGTCTGGGGGAGCGCTGGGGAAGCTGGAGGTGAGGATCAGCTGAGGGGCTGACTTGGGATCTCCTTACTTGGTCTCTTCCTAATGACATACAATGCCTGGAGGAACTGTGCTGCAGGCTTAGCCTGCTGCTGCTGATCACCCCAAATTGAGCACGGCTCTGGGAGCTTTGGGACAGGGTCTGTCCAGTCACAAAGCCAGCAGTGGTGTTCCTGTGCCTCTACAAGAGCGTTTTAGTTGCAGTTGCACCAGCCTCCCCATCCCCTTTGCTCCTCACCAGCTGTTTAAACTAGTTGTGACTAGGCTGATCTTTTGGTGCAGGAGATAACCTGGAGGAGAATTCCTCAGGAACGCTTTTAATTACTGGCTACCTTCCTTGGCTTTTCAGAGGGCTTGATGAATTCTGGGAATGTCCCTTTCTTTTATTTTTAAATTGTACTTCAGGTTCCTGCCTTCGAGGCAGTGGGCTGGGTGTTTATAGGTAGAAATGACTCAAGAGGAGAAACAAGTACTTATTAATTACTGCTCAGTTCTCCATCACCGTGGTCTCCTCTCTTCATTTTAATGATCTCCTCTTGTTAATCCATATGCTGAAGGCAGGAGTCGTGCTGGCTCACAGCATGGGGAGGGGGTGGACAGTCAGAGCTGCTGCTGAGGACTCATGAGCATTTGTAGGTCTGCTTCTGCTCCTTCCTATATGCCAGGTTGGAATTGGAGCCTTCTGTGTGCATCTGGGACATGCTAATCCAGCAGAACATTATCCATTTCCGAGGAGCTGCATTAATTTCTGCCCTGGGCGTGAGCCGAGTCTCATCATGGAAAGTCTCTGGGGCTGCCACGGGAGCATGGGGTGTGTGGGCCTCCTGCTCTGGCATGAGCTGGGCACTTAGTTCAGGCACTTTCTTAGGCTTGACTCATGCCCTAACTGGCAGGGTGAGTGCTGGCTGTGCAGCATGAGAGTTTCCTCAGGGTTTGTCTTGTTCCTAAGGGATCTGGTTTTTTTGGTGTTTTTTTGGTGTTTTTTTTTTTTTCCGTTGGAGCCTGTGCAGCATCCAAGTGCTCCTCCTGCACCGCAGGGTGTAATCAAGCATCCCAGCTCAAAGTGGGCATGGAAATCATTGGGATAATTGCTGCCTGTGCTTCCCAGTGGGTTGGGAAGCAGTGGATGAGCAGTGTCCATTGGCACTCAGGTGCTGGTCAGTGCCAGGTGCCTCCTGTCAGAGCAGGGTGTCTGTCTGTCCTGGTGACACCAGTGTCCAGCTGTATCACTGCTTGTCCATGTCGTTCCCTACTCCCGAGTGTGGGAAAGCTCTTGTTCAAGTTTAACGTTGCCTTTTCCATCACCTGGATAATAATGGAGGTAAACCTTACAATTACCCCTTTTCCTTTCTCCTGTGTACCTGTGTTTCCTGTCTTCCCTGTGTACGGCCTCTCTATTTTTAACCTGGGGCGTCCAGATTTGTTTTCCTGAGCCCTCATGACCTCTGTGATATTTTGACTTTGGAATATTTAAGACACAGCATTGTAGGCATCGTGCATAGCCAGGCGTGACTATTGTTGTTGCCAGCTGAATAGTCGTTATTTTTTTGGCTGCTTCTGGCGTTCTCACTTTTCAGTGGCTCCGAGAGGAGCCCTCCAGGCTCCCTGTGTCCACTTGGCTATTTACAGCTGTACCCAGCAGCCGTGTTTATTAAGTTCTTGGAAGTGGGATCCTCTGGAATAGAAATCACAACACTGCAGAGTGTCTGAAGGAAGGTTTGGTACAAATGCCTTGTCCTGGCAGTGTGTTGGGATGGGATAATTGTCATCTTTGGTGCCCTGGTAGTTCTGCTGATTCCCCTTGGAATTGCGGTGGTTTTTCTCACTTTGTATGGGTCTAGAAAAGGGATTTGTTTGGTTTTTATATTTTTTTCTCTTTTTAATTGTCTGTTCAGAGTGAGTTTGCTGAGTAAAAGGTAAAGCAACCTAAATATTTTAATGCTCCTTCGATCTTGCATCCCTGCAAGTGCTGACTGTGAGAAGGTGGAGTGAGGAACTGGGTGCTCAGTTCAGAGCACTGGACCCCTCTCTTGAGCCTGGAGAGAAGGAGACTCAGGGAGGACCTTCTCACTCTCTACATCTCCCTGACAGGAGGGTGGGGATCAGGCTCTGCTCCCAGGGAACAAGGGGCAAGAGGAAACAGCCTCAAGCTGTGCCAGAGGAGGTTTAGACTGGATATTAGGGAAAATTTCTTTGCAGAAAGACTTGTCAAGCCCTAGGCATAGACTACCCAGGGCAGTGGTGGTGTCACCGTCCCTGTAAGCGTTCAAAAAAACACATGGATGTGGCACTTGAGGACATGGTTTAATGGTGAATGTGGTGGTGGTTCTGGGCTTACGCTTAGACTTGGTGATCTTAAAGATCTTTTCCAACCATAACAATTCTGTGATCCTCAAACTCGCTGTGATTAACTGCACACTGGAAGCTTTAAGTCTGGAGGCTCCATTAATTTGGAATTGTTTACAAAGTACTTGTGTCTTGTTACCTGTAGTTTAAGAAACAGACCATTTCAGAGAGCTGGGACTGTGTTCTCCTGGCACATAAATGCCATTAATTGTCCATTACCTGCAGTCTGCCCACCACAGATCTGTGGGTGGATCATCCAATAGCTGCTTCAGAGTCACCCTGAAATGGGTGTAATTCCTTGAATTAGGGAATACACTGGAAGCTGCAAACTGATTTTTCTTCAGTCCTCTTTGGTTCAATTCTGCGTAATTTGCTTAGACCTTTACCTTCAATTTACTTAGTTTATAAGGCTCAATCTGCATTTATTCTTGAGCAAACCTCACTGTGTTAGATCTTCTTTATCAATAGCAAAGCCTGAGCAGCAGGACTCGAAGTCCTCTGAGCACTGAGGTTCTTAAAATGAGCGTGAGGAGTGTGGTCCTGTGGGCTGGGTCTGGAGCTTCCCTTTTCAGGGATGTGCATCCCAGAACCCCTTCCATGACCATGAAGGGGAGCAGCTGCCTGCCAGACTCCTTGAATAAAAATTCCAGTAGCACCTTCTGGTTTTGAAGATCTTCTAAGTCATGCCTGGTTTTTTGGTAGTAAATAAGTCCAAGTGAATTCACAACTGGTGATGCTTGAGTAACTATTAAAAATGTATTTCTGGACTAGAAGAAATAGGAAAAAATCTTGTCCTCTGAGTTTCCAGGCATGAAAAGCTGCTTAGCAGAGGGGAGATACACCCCTGCCTTACACTGCCAGGCGGTTTGATTTGTGTGGGTGTTGGGATTGATGTTGGTGAGTAATATTTCATGGTGGTATCATTCAGATGAAGTGTGACTGGGCTCTGTAAGTGGGAGGCACAATCCCCCCAGGAGTGCTGCTTGTGCCTGGAACTGGGCATTTCTCTCCTTATTGTGATTCTGAAGCATCACAAACCAGTCTAAAGAAAGTCTCCAAGTGTGGTTTTTTTTTATTCTCTTTTAGGTTTAAACCACCTGCCATTTGATCCTGCCAGCACCACCGAGTCCCTGCGGCTGGGCAGTGCCGCTGGCCCCCAGGTGTCAGAGAGCCCGACTGAGGATGGAAGTGATCCGGGAAAGAGGAAGAGAGCAATTCCTCCAGGTGAGCTGGGTGGCAGCTCGATTGCTGGCAGCAGGGAAGGGATCCACGTAGCATGGCCTAAATCCAGCTGCTGTGCCGGGTGTTGGTCGGCAGGCAGAGCTGTGCTCTGGTCTGGTGTGCCCAGAGCTGTGCTTGGATTGTGGGATCTCTGCAACAGGAACAGGGAGATGGAACAAGGGGTAATAGCTGCACAGGAACAGGGCAGGGTTAGCTGGGATATTGGGAAGGAATTCCTGGCTGGGAGGGTGGGGAGGCCCTGGCACAGGTTGCCCAGAGAAGCTGTGGCTGCCCCATCCCTGGAAGTGTCCAAGGCCAGGTTGGAGCAACCTGGGCTAGTGGAAGGTGTCCCTGCCCATGGCAGGGGGATGGAAGGTGATGGTCTTGAAGGTCCTTCCCACCCAAACCATGCTAGGATTCTCTATAGCTGTCCCAATAGTTTTATTTTTCTAATTGAATAGTATCTCAAAATTAAAATCACTCCCTAATTAGAAGCATGATAAGGCAGATGAGCCCAAATGGCTGGAGACATTCATGCTTAAGAAAATGTCATCAAAGCAAACTGTTAAATGAACCATATGATCAAGGAATCTTACAAAAAAAATTTCTCCAATGCCATCTTATAATTTCCTACAGAGAAAATTTCTTTGATGCCGTCTTCAGTATTTCTCTGAGTGATTGGGGGAAAAAAACCCCACACAGAATAATGCCTTTGCAGATTATATTGTGGTTGAACACTGCAGTCCCACCAGTGTGACTTGGGGAACGTGGCACCTGCTTTGTGCCATGGAGGTGAGGTGTCACAGTGTGTACAGAGCACTCTGTGGTCTGTGGGAATTAGTAACTTCTCCGTAGGGAGGTGCCAGGTGCAGAGGGGAAGGATGAGGCTGGACGTGAGGCAGAAGGAAGGTGATGTGCAAAGCCTGTGGCTGCAGAAAGAGGGTGAAATGTAATTGGGTACAGAGAAGGTTCACCTCTGTTTCCCTGGAGAGGAAAATCCTTTGAAGGAAATTTGAAGGAGAATCTGGGTCTTTACAGTTTACAGCAGTTTAAGGATGGTTTTGAGGTGCTGACAGAGCGCAGGAGAGATCCACTGGGAGCATGGAGCTGAGCCTCTTGTCCTTCTCGTGTCTCCCTCTCCCTCCCCATCTGTGTTTGAACAAACTCAGGCATTTCTGCATTTGGGCCCCTCTCGCTAAAACCTGCACAGACAAAAAGAACAAGTGTCTGTCAGGTGGGAAGGGTGTTTCTGACCCAGCCAAATCACTGGAGAGAATTTGAACGCTTACTCAAGCCCTGTGTTTGTGTATTAGTGTCAGTGGCTCCACCAGGATTGCCTGGTAGTTCTGCTATGCTGCTCCTGCTGCTGACAACAGCAAGTTGTTCTTTGCTTCCTTTCCCCTTTGAGTGTGAAAGAGAAGTGACTTCCAGTGGCAGTGGGAGGATTCTGCTGGGACAGCCTGGCCAGCTCTGTTCAGTTCAGTGCATTTTCACAGTTTATACCTGCTGGATGTGTGTCCTTTGTTCATAAATCTCTTGGGAGGAATCAGTGTCCCGTTACCTTTCCATCAGCGTTTCATCAAGGCCCCTTAGAGCTGTTAATTGCAGTGGATAAACCATAACTGAGGTGCTTTGAGGTGTTTTCCTAGACCTGGCTGCTGTGAATGTTGGCTGCTCCAGAGGGACAGCACCGGTTGTTTTTTCCCCATCTGGCTCTTCCCTGAGCGTTGGCCTCAGCTGTGGTTTTGGGTGCTGACACTGCAGAGCCTCGCTGGGCAGCGTGTGCCCTGCAACAGAGCTGGGAGCTGCTCTAAGCTCTTAATCACTTTTATTTTCCTCTCAGCAGATGGTGGCAGAAATCTGAGCCTGGACTCCATTCCGATGGGATTGCCAATGTCCGACCCAACCGCCTGGGCCACCGCCATGAACAACCTGGGGATGGCTCCCATGGGCATGACAGGACAGCCCCTCCTGCCCGGTGAGCTGAGCCCGGCCCTGCCCACCTTTCCTTTTAAACAAATCTTTGGGAATAACCTGTTTCAGTGCAGCTGGGTGAACACCCACCATGTACAAACCACGTGGACAAGCTTGAAGTGCATTAAATCTGCAAGTGATTTAATTAGAGACCTGGTTTGAGAGGATACATATTTTGAAATGCAAATAGTTATTCTAGGGTGCATCCAGATATTCTGCAGTGGATCAGGAGGAAGAGGATGCCACGCAGAGCTCAGGAAACCAGTGATAGCCAGGAACACGTTACTCTAAGCTGAACTGGAATGACTTAAAAGGAAGGGTGGGAGGGAGATAAAGAGAAAAGCAACAGGGCAGCAAATGGGATATGGCAGAAATTAATGGAGGATTCTGCTCTAGGAATGACCACCTTGTCCAGAATACACGTGCATGGGTCAGTCATCCTGTCCAGGATGGAAGAGCTCCTGTGAGAACAGAGCTGGGCTGTGCCTGGTTTCCCAGCAGTGCAGGAAATTTTGGGCATCAAAGTCCTGAACTGACCTGACGGTTCCAGTGCTTCGCTGCACTAAGAAGGATGCGCTCTCCTGCCTGAACACTTGCTTGTTCACCTGGAGAGGGAATGTCTGTGTTGGCAGCACTCTGAAATGTCATTTCTGCTCTTTTGGCACAGAGCAGGTTGTTTGCTGTGCAGCCCATACATATTTAACAGCATCACTTAACTTGTCCTCAGTTTTGCCTGCAGTCTGTGCTCTTGGAATAATAAAATCGTGGAATGGTTTGGGTTGGGAAGGACCTTAAAGCTCGTCTTGGTCTACCCTCTGCCATGGGCAGGGACACCTTCTGTTAGACCAGGTTGTTCCAAGCCCATGTGTCACAGGTGTCTTTCTGTGGACAAACCTCACTGGGAAGTGCTTGACACTAGATGGGAGCTGGTGTCTACAGAGGGGAGAAGGAAGTAGTTTATTTGAACAGAGAAAAGTTATTTGACTGAGGCAATCAACAATGAAATAGTTTTTAAAAGGTGTTTTAAGGGCACAGATCTGAAGTTTGATGTTGCCATGTTCACTCTCTGGTGGTTATTCAGCTGATTTTCACTGGCACATGTGTACCTCGTTTTCTGTCCAAGTTCACAGTTACTCTGTGACTCCAAACCCCCACCTGACTCCCTTATTCTCTCCCCCTTTTAGACTTTGATCCTGCTCTTGGGATGATGACTGGAATCCCTCCGATCAACCCCATGATGCCAGGCTTGGGGATCGTCCCACCTCCCATCCCTCCAGACATGCCTGCTGTGAAGGAGATCATTCACTGCAAGAGCTGCACTCTCTTCCCTCCTAACCCACGTAACTGTGCTTTGTCCTGTCTCTGTAGCAGTATCTGTGTGTTTATATTTATGTAGAACACGGGGGGGTGTGAGAGAAGGGCCGTTCCTGTGCCTGGGCACAGCAGCTCTGGACTGAGTCGCTGTGACTCACTGCTGGCAAGAAGGTGACAGGGCAAGAAGGTGACTTGTCAGTGAGTGTTTGTCATTTCCAGAAATAGCCTTTTCATTTGTTAGGCTGATAAGGGTGGGAAAGAAAACATTCCAGTCCCTGGATATTTGAAGTCTTTGTCTAAGGCTTGGAGGTGAGGGGCATGAGCCATGCTGAGCCATGGGAGTGCTCTGGGGTTTGCAGAATGCAGTGGAAGGAGAGCAGGGGCAGTTGGAAATAAGAGAGAAAACTGAAGATGCACAGGGCTATGGCAGGAAGCAGGGATCTCCTTCACACTGGCTGGTCACCCTTTCTCCTCACTTCTGTGATAAGAATCAGAGGGGTGAAAACCAAAACAGAGATGATTCAGGGACATGTCTGTCATTGGTAGTGTGGATCTATGTGGGAGGGTGTAGCTCAGGCAGGAAAGTCTGGAGCACGTGCAGTTGCAGCACAGAGAATCCTCTGTATATATTTGCCAGGTATTATTTACACTAGGACAGTTTTTTAAACTGTGATTTTGTAGAACCTCCCATCATGAAGTTTTGAGCCCCTGGTGCTGCTTGTGTTCTGTGACAGCAGCTCAGTGAGCCTCTGCTTGTGCTTGGGAGGGTGTTTGAAGGGCTCCTGAGATCTTTTGTTTGGGAACAGGCAGGTAAACGTGTCCTTGAATGATGCCAGCAAGGTGTGTTCATCTCTCAGGAGAGGTGGACAAATGGAAGGCACACATGCTGACAACCCAAAAACTGACCTGCTCTGGTTTCTTTCTTCAGATCTTCCCCCTCCAGCCACAAGGGAGAGGCCCCCGGGGTGCAAGACGGTGTTTGTTGGAGGGCTGCCGGAAAACGGGACGGAGCAGATCATCATGGAGGTGTTTGAGCAGTGTGGGGAGGTCATCGCTATCCGCAAGAGCAAGAAGAACTTCTGCCACATCCGCTTTGCTGAGGAGTTCATGGTGGACAAGGCACTTTACCTGTCTGGTGGGTGTGTTTGTCTCGGATGACAGCTTAAAATTCTGGGACAGAAATGTGATCCTGGCATTATAGGCAGGAAAAAAAGGATTTGGGGCAGATTTATCTAGTGCTGTGTCAGTTTGCCCTTCTGCTGCCATTGCATTTCTGCTTCAATATGTGACAGCAGCTCCTGAGAGGAAAGGCAGTGTAAGGTAAAACATACGGATTTCCCAAGAATGCCAAGGTAGAGGAAGGATTAAAAAAAGGTTTATTTAAGATGCAAGGACCACTTCTTAATGATGCTGCACACACTGGGCCCCAGGGAAAGAAGGCAGTGCCCTGCCTTCCCCAAGGCTTTTTGTATCTTCTCTCTCTCCTTACCCACCGTCTCTGGCCCAAGGAGGCCTTGTACATGTCTACAAAGATATTGTCTCTCTGCATCCCAGGGAGAGAGGCAGCTTGCTCACAGCTTCTCCCTGCAACTTTCTCTTGAAATGCAGAAGGGAGAACAAAAAACATCTGACCCGTTTGAGAAGGCATTTTACAGTCTTCCCAAGCAAAATCCAGTTCTAGCTTTTCATGACAAATTCTCCTGAAACTGTCCCTGTCTCCACAGACAGCAATGCTTTGTCACCTGCAAACCTCCACAAAATACTGGGCTGAGGTAGAGTCCATCCCCATCTCACCTGGATAAACATCCAGCTGATTCTATAGATGGTGCTGAAGGGTCCTGTAAAAATTGACTGTTGCTCCCAATTGCTTATGAATTGGCTGGTGTGCTTGACTTTTAATGGGGACTTTAATGGGGATTTTGTGCCTTTTAGCCATCAAAGCTGAACCCCCTCCAAGGCTCCTTTCACCTGGGGAGCCCCACGTAAGCCTGACCGCTTGTCACCCCCACCAGGCTACCGCATCCGGCTGGGCTCCAGCACGGACAAGAAGGACACGGGGCGCCTGCACGTGGATTTTGCCCAGGCCAGGGATGACCTGTATGAGTGGGAGTGCAAGCAGCGGATGCTGGCGCGGGAGGAGCGCCATCGGCGGCGGCTGGCGGAGGAGCGCTTCCGCCCGCCCTCTCCGCCGCCCGTCGTCCACTACTCCGACCACGAGTGCAGCGTGGTGGCCGAGAAGCTGAAAGGTGGGTGACTCTCTGGGGCCCACGGCCGCCCTTCTGTCCAGTGCTGGACAGAGCTCTGTGTTCTCTGGGGCTTGTCTTGCTGAGCTGACGTGCCCCTGGCAGCTCTCTGGGCTGTCTCCCTGTCAGAATTGTTTCTTTTTGTCAAAACAAACCTGTACTTGAATTGTATTCGTAGAATCCTGGGTTGGAAGGGACTTCGAGGCTCACCGGGCCCAACCTTTCTTGGCAAAAGCACAGTCTAGGCCAAATGGCCCAATGTCCTGCCCAGCCCAATCTTGAAAGCATCTGATATCACAGAATTAATTAGGTTGGAAAAGACCTCATCAAGTCCAACCTATGACCCAACACCACCTCGTCAATTAGACCATGGCACTGAGTGCCACATCCAGTCTTTTCTTAAACACCTCCAGGGACGGGGACTCCACCACCTCCCTGGACAGCCCATTCCAATGCCCAATCACTTCTTCCTAATGTCCAACCTAAACCTCCCCTGTTGTGGCTTAAGATTGTGCCCTCTTGTCCTACTGCTGGTTACCTGGGAGAAAAGACTGACCCCCACCTTGCTACAACCTCCTTTCAGGGAGTTGTAGAGAGATACTGGGGAATCCAGCACTTCCTATGGCTTATTATTCCCATTGTGAAATATTGACCTCCTGTGCCCAATGGGAATCTCCCCAGGAGCACCCATTCCCTCTCATCTTTTCCATGTGACTCCTTGTAAAAAAAGGAGTTTCCATATTCTTTGTAGCCACCTTTTATATCTCGGAACACAGTGACGAGGTCTTCCTAAATCTTATTTTTCCAAGATTGAACAAACCTCTGGAGTGCAACAAACTTG
The DNA here is from genome assembly GCA_013396775.1 of Cephalopterus ornatus. Classification (NCBI taxonomy): domain Eukaryota; kingdom Metazoa; phylum Chordata; class Aves; order Passeriformes; family Cotingidae; genus Cephalopterus; species Cephalopterus ornatus. The sequence continues at coordinate 40,684 of VZRE01014876.1, forward strand.
TGCAGATCAAAACTGTTCAGTACAAGTTTCTTCCAGAAAATGTTGGTTAAGGTTGAAAGGACTAGTATAAGTCCTAATACCTTCTTTGAAGCCTGAGACCCATGTTTGACCTGATGATTTTGGAGCTGGAGGGTATTTCCTTTCACAAAAAGGTACATCTGAGTAGATACGAAGTTTTCCAGTAGGTTTCTAGCAGTTGCTCCTCTTGTTGCACCTCAGCAGATGATTTGCTCCATCAGCTTGGTTTTAGACTTTGCCTGCCTTTGTATAGCCGTGGGTTCAGATCATTCCATGCTTCCAGGAGTTGTGATGAGCCACCTGAAGGAAGCTGACCATTGAAAGAGCAGTTCAGCACCGGGGAAAGGACCTGAAAGCTGCCCAGGCAACCCCATACCTGTGGTGTAAAGCTGTCCTTTCTTGCTACAGATGACACAAAGTTCTCAGAAGCCATCCAGACCTTGCTGACCTGGATAGAGCGTGGGGAAGTGAACAGGAGAACCGCCAACAACTTCTACTCCATGATCCAGTCGGCCAACAGCCACATCCGTCGGCTCATCAACGAGAAAGCGGCTCACGAGAAGGAGATGGAAGAAGCTAAAGAGAAGTTCAAACTGGCTCTCTCAGGGATCCTGGTGCAGTGTGAGTAGTGTTTCCACACTGGCTGTTTGTTGTCTGGTGTAGGGAAAACTCTCTAGTCTAAAAGGGCTCCAGGAAAAGAAGTAGCGATGGCTTCCATGCACCTACAGCTCATTTAGAATCAGGTGTCATTCACTTGGCAAAAATTCCTCGTGGTACTTTTTGCTGGAGTAAGACTCCACATCTGGGGGGAGAGGAGAGAATGAGTGCTGAATTTGTTTCCTCTTTTAGTTATCGTCTATTAGTAGTTCTGTCATCTTTTCAACTCCCACTGCACAGACAAGGTAAGTTCCTGGGAATCTGGTGCCTCAGCGAAGTGTGCAGGATTTATTCACCAAAGGTAGGACACGGCAGTGTGTTTCCAACAGCCTGTTGCAGAACCTGGGTCTTTCAAATCCCAGTGCTTTATTAGATGAGGAAATAAGGAAGAGGCATGGACTGTATTAATTCCAGGATGTGTTTTGTAACGGTTCCTCAGACCATTCATTGCCTCTTACAGATCTTTGCTTAAGTAAATCTGAGTGTTTTCACTTTTTATGAGTACCTTCTCCACAATTGTACTAATTTTCTTTGATCCTCATGCGTAGGTTGTGAACATTCCTAACTTCTGGTTTTATATCTAATAATTTTAGCTGTTACTTGATTATTTTTTTTTTAATTCTTTTTTTCTTTAAATTCTGTTACTGGTAAAAAATATGGGCACACGGTCCAGAGGGACATACATTGAGCACTGCAGAGTAAGTAGTAATAGAGACTAGTGTGTGACTCCACTCCCTAAAACACCACCAATATCTCAGCCACTCTTAGGTCACTCTGAGGAGCAGGGAAATGCTGTAATTCTTACAAAATAAAAACTACTGCATCGCAAGCATAAAACCCCAATCAGGTAGATGCACTTTGTGCTGTGGCTGCACGCTGAGCCAAGGAGAAGCACTCTGTATATCCAAAGTGCTTTGGGAATTTTCTAGAGAAACAGAAGGAATAAATTTCAGGACCAAGGAAAGCTGATGGAAGGTGCCAGGATCCTTTTCCTGTAGGTCACACAGGCTGTGGCACTGTCCTTTGGGATGTCCCAAGGGCCAGAACTCATGGCTGTACCTCATCATCCCACTGTGGAGGGCGAGTCCTGCCCCCCTGGACTCCTTACGCTCCCAGCCAGCCTTGCACAGCAAATTTGGATATTTTTCAGCACGCACACGCTGCCGTTTTTCCACGTGTCCTGCCTTTTTTGCCAGCTGAGAGCAGAGCCCGTTTCCCAGTTGGTCGTTCCCCGGGAGCGTTTGGCAGAGGCCTGGTGAAGCCCACACTTCTCTTTCCAGGCGCTGAGCCTCTTCCCTGAGCATAGCATCAGCACAGTACAGTGTTATAAGGAAAGGGTAGCCAAACCACCTGCCTGATTCCACTTTTTTACTCCTTTACTCCTCTTGTTCGCCCTCTCTGGATGCTATTCGGGCCCGATTTGCTGCTGATTTGACACTCCAGTCGAGCAGATAGTGGCCGTGTACCATTCTGCCTCCAAACAAAAGGCTTGGGACCATTTCACGAAAGCTCAGCGTAAGAACATCAGCGTGTGGTGCAAACAAGCAGAGGTTGGTAATCTTTTCTTGTGTTAGAATCCTCCAGCATGGTCTCTTGCTTGTCAGGATGTTGATGTTAAAGTGTGCACGATGCTCGCGTGGATAACAACACCTTCGTTCACAGTGTGAGGTGGGAATTGCTCGCTCGGCTCTCGTGTTACAGGTAATAAATTTCCTCTTGGTATTTGTGTTACTTGTAGCAATACATCGAGACCTGTCTGCTGATTGAAGTTGTGCACAGTGATAGTAGTAATAATAGTAATAATAATAAATATTGATTTTTTTTTTTTTTTTTTTTTTGCTGGTTTTAATTTTAAAGGAAGGGGGGATTTCTAGAGAGATGGTAAAAAAAAAAAAAAAAAAAAAAAAAACCCTAAATGGAATCA
>VZRE01014876.1:43287-73402 GCA_013396775.1 Cephalopterus ornatus
CAACAAAACAACAAACCCTAAATGGCATCAGAATCTGTTTTATCACATTTTTATGTGATATTTCAACCTTGAGAGATAAAAATAATTGCAGCTGGACATCCTGGAAAGTTTGAGGGAGGATGTTTTCATGTTTGTGTATTCATCCCATGCAGTGACATAGTGAATTATGGGATTTAAAAGTGGTGACAAGGCTGATGGAAGAAGGCTTGTTACTCCTACTGCTCTTCCTGCAGGAGAAAGAACAGTTCTCAGCCTGATAAGGTTTGATAAAATCAGATAAGGGAGTCAGGCAGAATGTCAGAAAAAAGGAAGCTAAGGTAAAGAAAGAGTGTCCATTGGGAAAGTGGTGGTCTGGGGAGGTGTTTGTCCTGGGGTCTGTGACCCAGGTGCAGGACCTTGCACTTGGCCTTGTTGAGTCTCATGAGGTTTGACCCCACTCCTCCACGCTGTCCTGGTCCCTTTGGTTGTCATTCCTTACCTCTGGTATTAATCTTCCTGCACTTCTGGTTTTTTTTTGGATATCGAGTTCCTTATTACAAACTTGGAATAGGCACATCTATCCCAGCAAAGCCAGGGGTTGTCTTTCACCTTTAAGATTATTTGACATCAAAAGTGAAATCGGGCAAAGCTGAGAGGCTGGTGGTCTGTGATCACCACAGGCTGGGGATGTCCAGGCCTGTGATCCCCGTGGATTGGGGGTGTCCAGCCCACCTTCCCACACAGCTGCGACCTGGGAAGAATCTCTGGCATTGGATCTTACCCACCCAGGGCCCTGCTGGTAACAAGCAGAGGATTGATCCTCCACCGTGGTGGAACACTCTAAATGGGTGTGTTGTCCTGGGAAGTTTCCAGCTATGATCTCCCTGTGGGAGGGCACTTCTGGGACTTTGAAATTCCCACCGAGTCAAACCTTTGTAGTAGCAAAAGGAGGAGCCAAGGTTTTCTCTCCACCTGAGAAGCCAGGTGCAGTGTGATCCAGACTGTTCCTCCACCTGGAGCCCCAGTGCTCCCTCTCTTCCCTGCTTTCTGATTGCTCGCTATGGCTGGGGTGGGAGCTCTCTTTCCAGTTGGAGCTGTCTTTTGTTCCAAGGTAAGTTCTCCCGGTGGGAAGAGGCTATGAGACCACTGGTGATGCCTCTTCCAAGAGCACCTGCTGCTGGGCTCAGCTTGCTGCTCTCCCCCAGCTTAGGGTCTGCTCTTAAATGAAGGTGGAGCCACAAGGTGCAGCTTCTTGGTACAGATTTTGGCAGATTATATATATATATATATAAACATTGCTAGCATATGCAATTTAAAATGTCTCTTACCTCGTTGTAGATATCAGATGCTGAGTAAAGGGTGTCTCAGCCTTTTGGGGTCACCTTGAGGAGGTCTCTGCTCAAGGGACACCCCACCCTGCTGCTGCACAGGTGGGCTCAGGGGGCTGCAGGTATTTGTAGTGCTAAGAGATGGACCTGTAGGCAAACCTCCTTTGCTGTACATGCAGGTGTGCAGCTGTAGCAGTCTTGGTTTGCTCTGTTTGACTTCTGACTCCAGAGTATTATCATTCGAGCACAATTCCTTGTGGTTTGCACAGCAAGTCTGACTTGTCTCGTCACAAGAGCAAAAGGAGGATGGAAGGGTCAGTAACTCCAGTAGCACTGACAGATTGACTCATGCTGGGTATTGCCCTTGATTTAAATCATCTGTGCCAATTTTTAAATCGTTTCCCCTTTCTTGTATCATGGAGTTGTGTTTTGCAGACTTATATTTCAGGAACTTTTCATCCTACCAACCTGTTCCTTCTAATCGGTATTGAAATTCCCTCTACTTTCTGAACCTCAGGAAATCCGTAACATCCATAACGATGAGCTGATGGGTATCCGGAGAGAGGAGGAGATGGAAATGTCTGATGAAGAGATAGAAGATCCATCAGAGATGAAAGAAACGGAAGAATCAGGTAAAATCAATTTTTACAGCTCAGAAAGTGCTCGTCTTCAGCGCTTTCTTTCAGGAGGCCCATTCTGTGTGTTTTGTACCCCAAAATGGTCATGGGCAGAGCAGAATCAGTGCGGTTCCCTGGAGTTGTTTCCTCCCAGTGCCTGGGTCTGCAGCCAGTGTTTCACTGCTCCCTGCCATGGTCAGGGGAACCTAAAGCACTGTCTGAGCTGCTGTCCCCACTGAAGTGTACTGGGGTTAATGGAGCTGGATGTGGAGGAGCTGGAAGCTTTCCTCAGAGGAGGAAGCAAAGCCCTGCCCTATGGAAGCTGATCCAGGGACAGCAGCTCAGCAGCAGTGTTACACTACAAACCCACAGGCTGCCTTCTCCTGGAGATCATAGAATCCTACGGTGGTTTGGGTTGGAAGGGACCTTAAAGATCATTCAGTTCCACCCCCTGCTATGGGCAGGGATATCTTCCACTATCCCAGGTTGTTCAAGTTTCACCCAACCTGTCCTTGAACACTTCCAGGGATGGGGCAGCCACAGCTTCTCTGGGCAACCTGTGCCAGAGTTTCACCACCCTCACAGCAAAGAATACCATCCCATCTAACCCTGCCCTCTGGCAGTGTGAAGCCACTCCCTCTTGTCCAGTCACTCCATCCCTTGTCCCCAGTCCCTCTCCAGCTCTCCTGGTGCCCCTTTAGGCCCTGGAAGGGACTCTCGGGTCTCCCTGGAGTCTTCTCTTCTCCAGGCCGAACACCCCCAGCTCTCCCAGCCTGGCTCCAGAGCAGAGGGGCTCCAGCCCTGTGATATCCCCAAACAGTGCTTGGGAGGCATTTCTTTTGGTGCTCAGCACGTGTCACCGGGAGCTGCTGAGCCCCTGTATACGGTGGGTGGGGGGAAGCAGCACTCAGGGGCTTCTTGCCCTCAGTTGATTGACTTCTGTTGCGTTTGCAGCGCTGGTGTCGCAGGTGGAGGCGCTGAAGGAGGAGAACGACAGCCTGCGCTGGCAGCTGGATGCCTACCGCAACGAGGTGGAGCTGCTCAAGCAGGAGCAGGGCAAAGCCTCCCGGGACGAGGACACCACCAAGGAGCAGCAGATGAAGCTCCTCCAGCAGGCCCTGCAGGGCATGCAGAAGGTGGGACCGGAGTTTTCCATAGCAGAGGCAAACGGGGCTGGGATTGGCGGGGGCAAAAACACACGTAAAAACACTCCGGCTTTAGTGGGATCCAAACTGGCAAATGGGAGCGACTTTGTTGTTACCACTGTTGCTAAAAATAACCCCAAATGACCAAATATTTCAGTTGGTGACTGATGAGTCACATGAAAGCGATTCGTTGTTCGTGGATTCCTTGTGTGGTCTTGGCTTGACCCTGCTGTGACTTCCAAAGTACCAAGTTTGTGCTTACCTGCTCCATAACTGAGTAAGAAAGTGGGAAATCCATCCATTGGTGATGGAATTACTGTCCCATATTTACACAGTATGCTAATAGGCAAAGGCGTTTCAAAGGTACATTTTAGTTTCTTCTCGTTTTTATGCTTTACCTTGTAGTAGTTCTAGATACGACCTGTCTGGTCTTCATGGAAAAGCCCTTCTTTGTTTTATAGTCTTTAAATAACAGGAGGTGGAAGGCAGGTGAAGAACTGAGTTTATCTTTTCTTTTCCAGCATCTTTTGAAAGTCCAAGAGGAATACAAGAAAAGGGAAGCAGAGTTAGAAAAAGTGAAAGAAGACAAATTAAAAGTAGAAACGCTACTAGAAAACCTGAAGGAGCAGGTGTGTGCCATCCAGGGCTTCTTTTGTGCTTCCTTTATTCCAGACATAAGTGCATATAGTGCTGCTTCTCAGGTGTGATGCACTCAGTTTTCATTGTGGATCCCTGAATCAATCTACACTTGCTTGGTCCTGTCCTCTATGGCACAGAGACAATTACACAAGAAACATGAAGCAGCACTTCTCCCCATGGGCTGTGGAGCCAGATGCTGGGTTTTATCTCAGATTTTCAATCTTTAGCCCCATTTTTTGTATGCCATGAGCTAGGGAAGACAATGAATGTCCTTCTAGGAACCAAAAATGGCTTTGCATATCCCAGTAATGGTTGGAGCAGGAGCTTCAGAAGAAAAATAACAGATTATCATCAGTAATCTTTCCTTTCTTTGCCCATATGTAGCAGAGCATGGCAGATGAAGAGGACAAGGAGGGAGATGCAGCTGATTGTCAAGGGAATGTGAGTCCAAGAGCTTCTGTTTTCTTATTTCAGGCAGACTCTGTCCCTGATGGAGTAATGACACCTTAGTGTAAAATGAGCAATGGTTTGTGGGTTGGTTTGTGTGAAATGTACGAGCCTGATACAGATTGGCCTCATGTCCAAGGGAGAACTGGTTGGGCACTAACCAGGCTCCCCAGGGCAGTGGGCACGGCCCCAAGGCTGCCAGAGCTCAAGGGGTGTTTGGACAACGCTCTCAGGGTCAGGGTGGGATGGTTGGGGTGTCCTGGGCAGGGCCAGGGATTGGACTGGATGAATCTGGTGGGTCCCTTGCAGCTCAGGACATTCTGTGATTCTATACAAATCAAAGTTATCAAGTTATCCATTGCTGGCAGCTTCTGGCTGGAAGAACTGGAAGTATTTGCATCACTGGGGTGTAGAAATGGAGTCTGGTGTGCCAGATCATTTGTTGCAGTGTTATTTCTACTGAGCCTTCAAAAATACCAGGTGGTTCTGGTGCATCAGTGGAGGAGAGAAGGCTCTGAGGAAACCTCATTGCAGCCTTGCAGTGCCTGAAGGGAGCTTATAAAAAGGAGAAGAAGGGACTTTTTCTATGGTCAGACCATGACAGGACAAGAGGGAATGGCTTCCCACTGTCAGAGGATTAGATGGGATATTGGGAAGGAATTCTTCCCTGTGAGGGTGGGGAGGCCCTGGCACAGGTTGCCTAGAGAAGCTGTGGCTGCCCCATCCCTGGAAGTGTCCAAGGCCAGGCTGGACGGGGCTTGGAGCAACCTGGGCTAGTGGAAGGTGTCCCTGCCTGTGGCAGGGGGTGGGACTGGGTGGGCTTTAAGGTCCCTTCCAGTCCAAATAATTTCCATGATTCTGTGATCTCCCAGAGAAGGCAGGCGATGGGTTTGCAGTGTAACTGCTGCTGTCCCTGGATCAGCTTCCACAGGGCAGAGCTTTGCTTTCTCCTCTGGCATGTGGAAGCTCAGGCCATTTGGGCACAGCCTCAGCCCTGTGTAGCTGAGAACTGCACTAGTGTATGAATTTGAGCAAACCCAGGGGACAATTCAGTTCTATGTTTGTCACTGGCCCCCCTCCAGCCCATCTCACTGATGACTGGAAGCTGTTCCCAATTATAGCTGTCCACAGCTCTCAGGCCACTGGAATTCCGCATAAAACTCAGGAATAAAAGCAAGTCCTGCTTTCGGTGCACCCACCATCTTTTCATCACTATCAGACTTGTGTTTATTTCAGAGGTAATAAATTATGCCTAATTCTGTTTTAATTCAGTACCACTAACTCAGGTCAGGGACAGTCTGATCCTAAACCCTGGGCGGCCCCTGGGCACTTGGTCCGTCACATTTGCCTCAGTTTGGGCATTTGAAAATTAAACCTCTTCAGCTGAATTAGCCATGGCAAGGCTTCTTCCTCTGGTTTGTATTTTGTTCTATAAAACATGGCCGTTCTGGAGCAGACATCATGTCACAGAGCAGGGCTGGTGCACCGAGTGTGGTGGCATCTGGCTGAACTCCGTGGGCTTTTCATCTCACTTGGTAAATCACACACAGGACACGGACATGGCTGTGCTTTGTTGGAAGCGTTCTGGAGCATAGCCAATAGATGCACCAGTGATGGGTGTGGTGACTCAGAGAAACAGGAGAACACCAGTGCGGGCTCTGTGCCTGCCCCTGCCTCTGCCTGGTGTGCCAGGGTGGCTGCTCTTGCCTGCAGCGGGCCCTGTGGTTTTGTTTTGCAGGAGAGCAGCACATCCAGGGTTTGTGCCTGCAGCCAGGAGAAGGAATGTCCAGTGGAGAAGACGTTGAGCAACAGCCCTGTGAAATCTGAACGAGAAGTTCTCTTAGTTGGTGAGTTCTGAGGGGCTTGGTGGCAATGCTGAGCTGGGGGGGACTTGCTTCAAGTGTCACCTTGTGACACCCTGGCCCCCAGCAGTGGCAAGGGGCCGGTGTTCCCAGCTGGTTCTTGTCTCATGACAGTGACCATTTGTGGTGTTCCTTTCCCCAGGAATCATTTCCACGTTTCTCCACGTGCATCCCTTTGGAGCCAGCATTGAGTACATCTGCTCCTACCTGCAGCGTCTGGACAGCAAGGTGAGTGTGGGGACTGATGAGGGCAGTGACCAGCCATGCTCATGCTTTTCCCATGGCACAGCATGGAGCTGCTGTGTCCTGCAGAATTCCTGTGTCCTGCTGGCTTCACACTCCTTTTTTGGAGTAAATGAGAGCAACTGTGCAAAGGCTTTCGGATGTTCAAGGGAATTTCATCTCGCTCCTCTACTGTCCTTGAGTTGTCTTCCTTATAGAGCCTCAGGAACAGGAGGCTCACCATTATGGGAATCATCTCTTGGGATTGGAACTCTTCCAGCTGCTTGTGTTTATAACTCAGTGTTTAATTTACCCTGTTCTAAGAAAACACGACTCCCTGGCCTGGCCCACTCCAGCTCTACAGAGTTAATAATTTATCTCCTCATTCTAGCTTGGAATTTGTCTGAGGCCAACAGCTGCCTTTATTTTGGTTTGGAGCCTCTTATAAAAATATCATCATAGCATTCAGCTGCCTCCTGGCACTTCCTCTTTGGAATCCACAGTGCAGAGCAGGGCTGCTGGAAGTTTCTGCTGCCAGCTTGGGAGAAAAGCCCTGTGCGGAGCTCACCCTTGAACCTTTGCTGTGGCATCAGTCTCCTCTTGCTCCCTGACACTCAGGGCTGTCGTGCCTGCTCCCTTGGAAGATGTTCCTGTTTGTCTTTTGGGTTCCTCATGAGCTCTTCTGTCTCCCTCTTCACTCTTGCAGGATCTCAGATTAGTTTGGATGTTATTCTTAAGTTCTAGCAGATCTTTGGGCCTGAGGTGAGGCAGGAGGAGAGGGAGTACCTGAAAGTACAACCTGGTTTCTTGAAGCTGCCAGCAGGAAAGGACAAGGAATATCTTTCCCCTGTTCCCTGCCCATCAGTCTCACCAAGAAGGTCAGCAGAGAGCACAGAAATTAGGATCAAAGGTAGTCTGGAGCCATGAAACAGCCCTTCAGAAGCTGTCTGCAGCCCTGAAAGGGGCTTGGCGAGGCCTTGGGCTGACAAACAGCCCAAATCACCTGCTCAGGTTCCTTCTCTGCACCAGTGTAACCCCACTTGGCTCTGTTGGAGCAGCTCCTGCGCCATCAGATATGTGGGAGTTAAAATAAAATAAGGTAAAAGTGCTCCCTGTTCAGTGACTGAAATACCCGGGAAGTTTTAATCCATTATCCACAGGGGGAAAAATCCAGACAGTCCCTTTACCCTGACTTCCAGTGTTCGAGCTCCCTGCTCCCTCGCCCCAAACGGGGACAGCAGCACAACTCACAGTGTCCCAGCATTATCCCCACGAGTCCAGGGAAAGCCTGGATGAACTTCAGCAATTAAACCATTGGAGTTTGAATATCTCCATTCATCACAGGGCTTCCACCTCCATTTTTAGTCATGTTTTCCCTGTGTCCCTACAGATCTGCACGGCGGAAGTGGAAGTTCTCATGACGCGACTCCAGAACACGTTCCGGCAGGAGCTGAGCGGGGTTGGGGCCAGCTTGGAGAAGAGGTGGAAGTTTTGTGGCTTTGATGGGTTGAAAATGACTTGAGCTTTGACTTAATGCTGAAAACAGCAGGATATGGACACTGAGAAAACCCGGGATGCTGTTCCCCCTGTTCCTGATGATTCCCTCGCACGCTTCGTGGCCTTGGGGTACAATGTGTAAGTGAAACAAAGTCTGGAGCCGCCACTGGAAGAATCCTCAAGTTCTGCAGCTCCTTTGATCAGTTATTTGTTAATGGGCAAGTGCTGTTCAATATATTTTGGGGGAAAAAAGCTCCTGCCTGACCCTTTGAAGCACAGCGTGTCGACTCTGTTCTGCCAATGTTGTATGTGTTTGTGTGCCCAAATTCTTCCCCCTCAACCTTCCTACCGGTAGGAACAGCCATGGACTGTCCTGAAGCAAAAACAAAGAGGTGTTTTCTGGTTTCTAGATCATCAAAAGGGGGGAAAAAAAAAGGCATTTTTTAGACATTTCTATGAATAAAACCCGAGTTATGTTTAGATAGAAGATTCAGATGGCTCAGGGCTCTCAGAGCCAAGGGATTGGTTCTTTTTTGTGCTGTTTTCCCTCTTAGCAGTTAAGTTGAGGTGGGGGCAGAGCCTCTGGGAGCTAAGGGGGGGATTCTGGCAGTGCCACTCGTGCTCTGGATCAGTCTGTAACAAATTTCTTACATGAGAAGAAGCTACATCAGCCTGGGTGTTGATGATTTTTACCACACGATTCTTCCACCCGCTTTGCTTTGGAGACCGAGCTACAACCAGCACAGACTTCTCTGCTCCTGAACCTTCCCAACTCTGTTCCTCATGCTCCCAGTGCCTACCAGGCTCCTCCTCAGCCCTCTGCAGAGGTTGGTGAGGTGCAGGGTAACAGCCTGTCCAGCTGTCCCTCTGGATTCTCCTGCCCTCCAGCAAATCCTTGCTCCCACCCAGCCTGGTGTCACCTGCAGAGCTTACAACCATTTCTTGAAGTATTCCCATTCTGCTGGGCATCCTTCCAGCCCCTCCTCTGTTCCCCACACTGCGGATGTTGGTGTAGGTGCCCTTCAGTTGGCCTGTTGATCCCACCACGTTTTTGGGGGAGAATATCTGTTGTCAGGTGCTTCCCTGATTTCTGACACATCCACAATCCTTGTGTCTTTGCTGCTGGGGGTTCTCCACCCCCTGTGCCCCTGCCATGGCTGGGGTGCAGCCCACATGAGCACAGGGTCATTTCAGGTGTCTCCAGCACGGAGCAAACAGCTGATATTGAAACCAACCCCTCACCAAAAACCCCCAAATCTGCCGGTGATGTTGGGCTTGGAGTCAGGTATTGACCTGCTGGCCCTGCATGTTTCTCCCCTCCTCGTTCCCTGCAACTGGAAGGATAGAGGAGGGCACTACCTGTGCTCCTGATCCCTTAGCCCTGAAGTCTCTCTGGATCCCTCGGGCTTCTCCCTGCAGCTTCACCCTCTAACCTGGTTGAACCGTTGTCCTTGTTGCTTTGACTGGCAAAGCCTGGTATCGGTTCTGCCAAGGCACGGGGGGAGCTGGGATGGTCCCAGAGGAGACACACCTGTTGTGCCAGGTGGGAACCTGTCACTATATCCCCCTGTCCTTTGGGGTCAGCCAGGTGGAGAGAGGTCAGGGTGCTGTGTGCTCAGTGAGACTGCCCTTGGGAAAATCAGGGAAGAAACTCCAGAACCAGTGCTGTTTCAGAGCCCCAAGTGGCTGGAACACACCGAAGCTGGGGCAGACGTGGGATCAGTGGGATGAGTGTGCCCGGGGGCTGGATCTAACCCAGGGTAGGAGCTCATGCAGCACGAGGACTTGCTGGGTCCCAGCCTCTGTCAGCTGCAGAGTGGGAGCTGGGATGGGAATGGGCCACCCTGGGAAGCCAGAGCCCCCTCCTGTGGGGCTGGGGGGGCTGGGGCTGTCAGGGGGACCAGGCAGGTTGTTCCTAGGGGCAGCAGGAAGGGGCCGAGCCAGGACCTACGGAGTGATGGCTGGTGCTGTGGAAGTGAGTCAGGGCCAGAGCAGTGCAGGGTCCTGCTGCCTCCCCTCTCCCACCTTTCCCTACCAGGGCCCTTTTAGAGGGACTGAGGTTTCCCCCAGGAGAAATCCGTCCTGCAGATGCACTCCCTGGCCAGCAGGGAGGCGGGTGAGGTGCCACTGCAGGTGCCAAACACTCTGTGTCTCCAGGGAAAGCTTGCAGTGGTCACTCCTGGAACTGGGGCAGCAGTGAGAGCCCTGCTCACAGCCTGCTTGGGTGCAGGGAGGGGTGACAGGGACCTTCCTGTTGGGACCAGGCTGCTCCCAGGTGGGCTGTTGCTCTCTGCTCCTGACACCCAGCGCTTGCCACATGAGGAGCAGATGAAAACCCTTTAAGAGAATGTCCTGGATAGTCGTGTCCCTGCAGATGAATGCTGTATTTTTAAGGAATAAACATTTTTTATGGGCAAATCTTGGCCCTGCTGCTTCCCTTGTTTTGTCTAGTGTTTGTTGCCTACCAGGGAAGAGGAGGGGCTCCATCCCAGGTCCTCTGCCATGCTCCATCCCAAGTCTTCCACCACCATGGGGCTTCACCTTCATTGTGAATGTTGAGAGCTCCCTGCTCCCTCTGCAGCCTCTCTGATGATGTCTTCCCCAGGCAGTGAATTTGGGATTCATGACCTCTTTCCTCCCTCAGAGCAGCTGGAGATTGCAGATGGTGGCAGTGTTGGGGTGGATGTGGCTCAGCAGCACCAGTTTATACTGGTGACAAGGACAGGCAGTGAGCAGAGAAAATGGAACTGGGCAGCCCCCCTTGGGGTGCAGCTGCTTCTGGAGGAGGTTCTGTGCCATGGCTATGTGTTTGGGAGGAAGCTACAAGTGGGGCTGTGGCTTCAATGGAGCTGCTGTGGGGAAAGGGAGTGGGTGGTTGGTGACTGGTGGCTGCTGGACTGGGAGAGCCAGAGATCCCTTGGGCAGCAGGAAGGGCAGAGCAGGGGCCCAAACAAGCAGGAGGTGTCAGGGTTGAAGTAGAGCCTTCCCTCCTGGGGAAGGATGCTCTGGAGATGGAGATCTGGCACAGGTTGCCCAGAGAAGCTGTGGCTGCTCCATCCCTGGAAGTGTCCAAGGCCAGGTTGGAGGGGGCTTGGAGCAACCTGAGATAGTGGAAGGTGTCCCTGCCCATGGCAAGGGGTGGAATGAGAGGAGCTTTAAGGTCTTTTCCAACCCATGATCATCACCATGTCGTGGACCAGGAGCCTGGCTGTGGTCCCCGAGGAGCTCGTGGGTGTGTTAACAGGCAAGGAGGTGCCAGTTTTGTGTGTTAACATGTGTGGGTCACTGTAGGTTTGTGAGGCTCCCCAGGGTCTGTAACCCCCGAGGTACAACCTGTAAGCTGTAGATCCATCCCGTCAGGTCTGTGAGCTCCTCAGTGCCAGAGCTCTGCAGTCCCCCAGGCCCGTGGTGGGTGTGGAGGGCATCCCTGTGCCCTGCCCGTGCCAGACCTCGCTGGAGACACGATCGCTGGGAAGATGCCATGATGGAGCGGTGGGAAGGTCTGCACGGAGACCTGAGGTGGAAACCATCTGGTTGGCCCACACTGACCAGTCCAGGCAGCACATTCCCAGTTCAGGTTCCACCTGCTGGAACAGCCAGCGCTCCGGTGGGTGTCCTGGTGCCAATGGATGGGAAAGCTCACGATGGAAGGGATTGAGCAATGGTCGGTCTCTGCCAAGGCACAGTGTCTGGCGTGGGAAGCGCGGCTCCTTCCATCTAACCCTGCCCTCTCTCCACATGCTGCTTCTGGCTCTCGTTTCTTTTGGCAGAAAATTCACATTCTCATCCCCCTTCTCCTCCCTTCGGCTGCGGCAGCTCCTCTCCAGCACTTCTCCGCTTCTCCTCCTGCCTGTGGGCTGGGAAGAGCCCCCAGAGCCACGGTGGAGACGCTGCTGTGAAAGGAAGGAAGAGCTGGGAGCTCCAGGAGCTGCTGGTCCTGCTGTGAGAGGACACAGGGAAGGTAAATGTGGGCCCTTTGTTCCAGCTGGGAAGAGAGAAACTTTGCTGCTGAAAGTGGCGGAGCAGCCACAGCTCCTTGGGAATGGAAGAGGCAGCTTGACTGAGCCTTTCCCTGTAAGATTTCCTTAAGGAAGCCCTACTCTTGTTTTTGAGCTAGTAGGATTCCTGCTCTGGCATCCCCCTGTGAAGGAGGATTTGTGGGGCTCTGGCTTTGCCCAGGCTGTGAGCAGCATTTCCCTTCCTGCGGGGAGCACTGGTGCCTGCCCGGGCCGAGGGAGCCCTCCTGTCCCATAGGGATCACCCACCCCTGTCCCCAACAGGGACGCCCACGAAGCTGCTGCTCCACCGGGCTGGGGGTGCTGGTCCCCATTTCACCCGTTCCCGGCGCATAAACCCACACCTGGGGCAAGAAGCAGGGACAGGTGTTTGGGGTTAACTCCTGAAGGATGAGTTTTGGGAGCACCAGCGGTGGGGGCACATCACTGGGCTCTTCTCGTGGCGCCTGCGGTCGGGCAGATAAGCAGCAGCTTGTCCGGACTTCTTCCTGCCTTCTCCTTCCTGCCTTCCCTCTGCTGCTCCCTCTCCTAATCGGGATTCCCTCTCCTCCTCACCCCCCAGCAGCCGCATCCTCTGGGACTCCGCTCAGGCAGGGGCTGTGGCTGTGGGCTCTGCCGGAGCGCGGAGCTCACCTGCACGAAGGTAATTCCCTCTGGTGTGTCTGTCCGGGGATTTGTCCGTCTGTCCGTCCAGCTGCAGTGGAGCTGCTCTATCCCTCCAGGAGGTTCTGGCGGCACCGCTGCTGCTCCTCCTTCACTCCTGGTGTGGCAGAGGAGCAGGAGCTGTCCCTGGCACACGGAGGTGTTCTCACCTGTCACAGACCTGGGGGAGCAGGATGGGAGTTATAAAATCCCCTGTATTGCATTTATTTTAATCTGCCAGAGGGCAGGATTAGATGGGATATTGAGAAGGAATTCTTCCCTGTGAGGGTGGGGAGGCCCTGGCACAGGTTGCCCAGAGAAGCTGTGGCTGCCCCATCCCTGGAAGTGTCCAAGGCCAGGTTGGACGGGGCTTGGAGCAACCTGGGCTAGTGGAAGGTGTCCCTGCCCATGGCAGGGGGTGGAACTGGATGGACTTTAAGGTCCCTTCGAACCCAAACCAGCTTGGGATGCTGTGATCTAGCTGAATTCCCTTTTTGTTGTGCCCTTCTGGCGAGCTCCAAACAACTCTTTTATATTTATTTCCTTCTTAAATTTATGTAACTTTCTAAATACCTCAAGAAATTGAAATTGGAAACTTGGCCAAAAGGAGCCAGCCCCAGGGGCTAGGGGTGGCCAGCGCTGTGCTGAGGCTGACACAGGAGCCCTGTCCCGTTCCTGGGTGTCTCACCCTCATCCCTGGAGATTTCCAGACATGTATTTTTCATTCTTTCCTCAAACCCTCTTTGGGGAGGCTCCGTTTACAGCCTGTACTCCGCCCTTGGTCCTGTCTCCGCCTGCTGCTGCTGTTGCTCTTTGGACCGTGCTGGGTTGTGCCGGGTGCCAGGGCTGTGGCACAGGTGGCACCGGGCTGGAGCCCCCAGGTCAGTGTGGGGTGAGGAGCCACATCCCTGTATGGGCTCTCCTGGAGGCTGCACACAACAGGGAGGGCTCCCCAAATGTGTGGGAGAGGGTCTGGAGCGTTGGTGCGGGTCTGTGGGCTGTGGTCCAGCCTGTGCCAGGGGTAAAGGGAGATCTGGTCACGTGCAGTTGTGATTTACAAGAGGTGAATCATAGAATCATGGAATTGTTTGGCTTGGGAGGGACCTCAAAGCTCACCTCGTTCCGTGCAGGCACACCTTCCACTATCCCAGGTTGCTCCAAGCCCTGTCCAACCTGGCCTTGGGCACTCTCAGGGACGGAGCAGCTACAGCTCGTGCCTCATATATCTTGCAGGGAAGAATTTCTCCCTAATATCCAGTCTAAGTCCCTTCCCTTGATGCCTCCAAGGCCCAGGCTTGGAAAGTCGATGTGGCATGGTATGTCCAGGGCACCTGCAACCCCACTGGCTCTTCAGAGAGGTGACAGAGGGACAAGTGCCTCCTGCAGAGACTCCCTGGGCTGTTTCCAGCAGCTTCTCTCCAAAAGCCGGCGTCCGTATCATGTGCTCCTCTTTCATTTCACACGTGTGTTTTCCAGAGGACTTTTGTCTCGGCTGCTGTGCCAGGCCCCAGCCCTGGGATGCAGCCCGTGGCCCTGCAGAGCCTGTCGGAGCTGGAAAGGGCCAGTCTGCAGGAGCTCGCGCTGTACCGGCTGCAGGAGAAGCTGCTCCTGGGGAATCTCAGCCTGGACAGAGGTACAGGGTGGGAGAGAGTGGAGAGGGTGGGAGAGGACAGAAACTAAGCCCCGAGGAGGGCTGATGCTGAGCCATCGATGGTGCACCTCCCCACTCCAGACTATGGGATGATGGTTATGCAAAGACGTTTGTGACACATTTTGGTCCTTTTTGTTTTTTATTCCTGCTTTGGTCTGAGCCCCAGGGGCTCAATCAGCCTTTGGAGGCTGTTTGCACGTCCACAGGAGTGTGAGAATGTGACCCTGCCCGTGTCTGCCTCCAATATCCCCCTAACCCAAACCAGATGTGATGGCTTGGCGAGGGCCCCACCGGCATTGTCTGAGTGCTGCTGGGATGGGACAGGCTTTGCTGCTCGGATCCATGTCCAGCACAAATTCCCGGTGCTGGGAAGGGGCTTATGTGAGACTGGAAGAGGCGCTGGGAGATTAATGGATGGATAAATTTAGGAGCTCCACAGGGACTGAGCACAGAGGCCCTGCCGGGGTTCCCAGGGCTGCCCGTGTCCCCTCACGTCCTCACACCAAACCCAGTGAGCTGGGCTTCCACTGATTCCTTCCCACATTTCCTCGTTACCCCCTTGACGTGCCTCCTCTACCCTGGGCCATATTTTGGCATCCCAGCAGGGCAGGGGGTGCCTCCAGCTCACCACCTCTGGGGTCGTGGGGTACCAGCAGAGGGAGCTCAGAGTTTCCAGTCCCCCCACTCACTTCCAGCAGGGCTGTCACCAGCACCAGGGCAGCTGGGGCTGGGACCTCCCAAGGATGGAGTCCCCCAAAAGTCTCTGGGGACCTCCCCCAGGGATGGAGGATTCCCAATGGCCAGCCTCATCCTGGGCAGCAAGTGACACCCGAGTTTGGTTTCCTGTCTTAATTACTGTTTGTAAGGTTTCACGCCATGAAACCAAACTTCATTCATGAAGTGGCTTCAAGAAGAGTCCAACAAAGCTCCTCTCTCCCTCCCAGAACTCCAGTTGCTTCAGGGCTGCAGCACCAGTCCCTGGGGGACCTCGACCACAAACATCCTGGTTCTTTTTATATTTCATTTTATTTTGGGCTGTTGTGATCCCATTTGCAGTGACACCCTGCAGCAGTGGCTTCTCTAGGGACCAGTGCAGTGCCAACCCCCACCCCCCAAACCCAGTATTTCCTTCCTGACTGGTCAATGTGCTGCTGGATAATTTTTGTTGGCTTCTACACTCGTGTTCCTCATTCCAGCTGTCACAGCTTTCCTCTAAATCTTACAAAATAACCCAAACAATTAGATATAAGCTGTTCCTAGGAGGAGAATTGCTTAGGAATGAGGAGAATGAGCCAGAACAGTGTTCTTGAAGGATTTAGGGTGGGCAGTGACAGAGTTGTCAGTTCGTTGCTGCTGGATGTGCAACATGGGAATCCTCCAGACCAGGATGGGACAGGTGATGGTGTTTTGTCCAACTTTATATGTCTGTGCCCTCTAAAACATTTCCAAAAGCCTTCCTGGGCCGCATTCCTCGTGTAGTGCCATGGGGTCCTGGTACCTGAGTGCCAGTCTCTGCATCCCTTCACCTGGAGAGGATGATGCCCATCCCCAGGACTGTTCCCCAGGCATCCCATGGGACTCACGGATCCCTCAGGGCTGGGACCATCACCACAACGTCCCCACATGCAGAGGCTGCAGAGAGACAGGTGTCTGTGAGGAGAGCCCATGCTGAACCAGCCCCATGATCCTGGTGCTGAACCTTCATCTTCTCTTCTCCTCCTAGATGGACCCAAAGGCAGTAAATCCATCCGGCAGAAGCTGGAGAGCTTCTCAAAGGAGAGGAAAGGTGAGCAGCCTCCCCTTTCCCTGGGGTTTGGTCCCTGCTCTCCAGTGGAATTGGTGAGTTTTGGTGGGGTGAGTTGGGAGGTGCCCGAATCCAGTGGGTTGCTTCATCCCAGGTTGCTTTGCTGTTTTTGGAGTGAGGTGGAACAGCATGAGCAGGATGGAGCCTGGAAGGATGGAATATGTGTGCACATAAACATGCATTTTCAAGCTGTGAACATATATTTATATGTTATATATAAATATAACATAATTTATATATATAAATATATATATTTATATTTCTATCTGCCTACTTTGCCTCAGTCTTGCTGCTTCCAGTTCCATTTTATCATCCCTCCAAGGATCTCAGTGACAGCCCTGGGGAACCCAGAATCCTAGAGTAGAGCCAGGCAGGAATGAGCTTCCCCACTCCACTACAAAGCCAATTCAAGGGAACTATTGAAATTATTGTCTCATATTTTACGAACTGGATTTGTGGCTTGTGCTCCCAGGGTAGTGCAGAGTCTGGGGGTGAGGAGAGCTCTCCTTGTCAGAGGGATAGAGAGGGACAGTTATTTGGGAAGTATACCACTAATACCAAGGCTGTTCTGTGTCAGCAGATGTAGCTGAGCCAAATCCTGTAGAAAACTGGAAGGTTAGAATTTGGGAAGAATCTTTTGCTTTGGATATTTCTGATGATTTATGAAGTCTTTGCTTCATAGGCACCATGGCATCTCCATCGGGTTGGAACCACTAAAAGGAAAGAAAGCCCACAAAAAACTGGGACAGGCTCCAACAGGCTCACTGATGGAGACAAGTTTTCCTTCCCAGCTCTCTTGCGTCTCTTTCCTCTTCCTCCAGGATCCCATTTCCCATGCCATGCCCCCCATGCTCAGATCTCTGGCACTCAGGGTCCCACCACAAAGTGCCCAGGGGCAGCAGCCTCCTCTGGATTTGCCTGGGCCCTTGGGAATGCTCTTCCCACTGGCTCCTGGGGGGCAGGAAATCTGGGCTGAGTGCAGCTCCCTCACTAGTGATGCTTTTCCCTTTCTCCCGTGTCCTTCCCCAGACTGCTCTCCTCACACCTTCGGGATCCCGCTCTCCCAAGTCATTGCCAACGACCGCGCCTACCGGCAGCTCCAGGAAGCCGTGGGGAAGAGTCGCCGGCTCTGCCTGGAGGTGGAGGCCACGGTGACCAGATTTCGGGCTCAGAGGCAGAAGAAATCCGGGATGGGCCCAAGTTGTGTCCGAGCACCTGATGGGGGCTTCCCGGAGGAGCCGCTTTCCCCAACTTTTCTGGACAAGAGCTCCTGGAGCCAGCGGAGGGTACGGTCCCAAAATGGACTGTGATGGTGCTGTAGGATGGGGGTGGGGGTCTGAATTCAGCAAGAAATGGGTTTTTTCCCAGGTCTTTTCTTAACAAATGCGAGCCGGTTGTGCTCCAGGCAGGGCTGGTCCCAGGTTGCCCTGAGGGAAATGAGGATGGCTCTGCTCCCCCTGGAGAGGGACTGTGAGGGGTGGGAGGCTCTTCACCAGCTGAGCTGTTACTGAGCCAGAGTTACCAGGAGGACATTTAAGGGTCCAGAGGGTCAATTTATATCGGATGTGGAGAAGAAATTCTCCCCTGTGAGGGTGGGGAGGCCCTGGCACAGGTTGCCCAGAGAAGCTGTGGCTGCCCCATCCCTGGAAGTGTCCAAGGCCAGGTTGGACGGGGCTTGGAGCAACCTGGGCTAGTGGAAGGTGTCCCTGCCCATGGCAGGGGGTGGCCTTTTTCCACAAACCTCTGAGGTGGCAGTGTGCACTGGGATCTGTGGGGTCACCTCTCTGCTCCATCCCAGGGGGCCATGTCCGTGGATTCCATCACCGACCTGAGTGACAACGCGTCCAAGCTGCTGGAGGCACTGCAGCTGTCACACCCCCACGAGCTGGACCCACGGAGAATCCTGGGCAAGAAGAAGATGCTGAGCCTCAACCCCATCACCTGCCAGGTCCCACGGATCGTGGACAGGTGCTGCACACACATTGAGACGCATGGTAAGGGCGTGGGTGCCTCCAGCAGGTCCCGTGGGAGGCAAGAAAAACCCACCGCGTGTGGTGGGCTGGGGACATTCCAGCCTGGCCATTCCCCAGAGTGGGAGGAGGCAGCTGGTTTAGCGGGCATGTGTTCGTTTGAAGGTTGGACCTGATGATCTTGGGGGTCTTTTCCAACCTTAAATGACTCCACAATTCCTGGGGCAGGCCATGCTCCCAAAGAGCCGCCTGTGGAGAGTCCTCTGGGCTGGAAGCTGCATCAGAGGGGAATGTCACTGAGAAGGGAATGTCACTGTGTGTATCAGTGACTATGTCTGGTGCCTTAACTCCCACTGCACATCCCGGCCCTCTCTCAGAGCGACTGTGGGGATGAGATCTCTTCCCTTGCCTGCAGACTATCCCAGAAAATCTTGCAGCTCCACAGCCTTTTTTCCTTACCCTGCCTGGAGAGGGAAGGGTGCACACAAGAACCCCTGCCATGGTGCTGAGGTGCTCCCAGGACCAGATGGGGTTGCAGGGATCCATGGGGATGCACAGCACTAACCTGCCTGTCTCCCAGGTCTCCAAACAGTGGGAATCTTCCGCGTTGGGAGCTCCAAGAAAAGAGTTCAGCAGGTAAAGGGAGACTTTTACTGCATCCTCTTGACCCTCCCACATCCAAGGGTCAGAGGCTTGTATGGATGGGGATGAACAGAGCAGGCTCTTGTGGGGAGAGGTCTAAAACATCCGAGGCACATGCTGGATCACAGGCAGCCTGTATCCTGCTGCTGGGTCCTTCTCCCAGCTGGGAGACCAGTCCAGTGCCTTCCCTCCAGCCTGCCTTTGGCAGATGAGCCTTCATCCCCATGGCCCATCCAAAGGGCAGCAGAAGGCTGCTGAGCTCTGACATGCCTTTTTGGGGTGCCCTGCTTTGGGGGGACATTGAGAGTAGCCAACCCTCGTATCCTGCCGTGGCAGTAGCCCTCCTGACAGGATGATTCCTCTTAAGAGTAAGAACTGACTGTTGCATTATTCTTTTCATTTCTTCCATCTCTAAGCTGAGGGAAGAGTTTGATCAAGGGCTGGATGTTTTTTTGGATGAGCATCAAAGTGTTCATGATGTAGCTGCTCTGCTCAAAGAGTTTCTTCGGGATATGCCGGATTCCCTGATTCCCAGAGAGCTCTATGGAGCCTTCCTCAGCACAGCCAGTGAGTACCTGCAGAGCAGAGACTGCACAGAGTCATGGAATGGGTTGGGCTGGAAGGGACCTTAAAGCCCATCTCATTCCACTCCCCTGCCATGGGCAGGGACACCTTCCACTAGCCCAGGTTGCTCCAAGCCCTGTCCAACCTGGCCTTGGACACTTCCAGGGGTGGATCCTTCCTCACCACCCTCCTTTTCCAAAACCTCTGGACAGTGGTGGGATGGGTGCTGTGCTGCCTGGCACTGCTGTGGGCAGTTACTTTCCTCTGTGGGTTTGGGGGATTTTTTTTTAGATTGGATTATAATAATCCCTCTGGACCAGGACAGTCCTTGACTGTGGGGCTGTGTGATACCCAACACCACATCACAGCCCTTGCTGGGGTCTCTCATTCCGTGGGATGAAGCATGGGACACCAGCCTGGCTCCCTCCCGAGCTCTTTCCCGTGGGTGTAGAGGAGGGCTGGACGTGCCTGGTGGGTTGGAATCCTCACTAACAACTGCTCTCTGCCCAGCCATGGAGGGGCCAGCACAGCTGGATGCCCTCCAGCTGCTGCTCTTCCTGCTGCCCCCCTGCCACAGTGACACCCTGCACCGGCTCCTGCGCTTCCTCGGAGAGGTGGCCCGGCACGCGGAGCGCTCCTGGGATGCCGACGGCCGGGAGGTGAGGCTGATCCAAAGGGAACCACTGCATGGGGAAGGGGTGCTCAGGCTGCGGTGGTTACAACTGAGCAGAGCTGCTGCAGGCCCGGGTGAACCCTTTGGAAAAACCAAATCCATCACGGAATCACTTAGGCTGGAAAAGCCCTCCAGGATCACTGAATCCAACCTGCGACTGATCCCCACCTTGTCAGCCAGACCAGAGCACTGAGGGCCATGTCCAGGTGTTCCTCCAGCTCATCTGCAGGGATGGGGACTCCACCCCCTCCCTGGGCAGGACCTAACAAGGCCTGATAGCCCTTTCCATGAAGAAATTCCTCCTGATGTCCAGCCTGAACCTCCCCTGGCACAGCCTGGGGCTATGTCCTCTTGTCCTGTCAAGACAGGATGAATCCCATGCCCACAACAAGCCTGTGTGGCTCAGGCTGGCTCAGGGATTTTCAGGGTGCCAAAAACCCCAGAGAGACCTGGCTGTGTGTCCATAGGCAGCGCAAGGGACATTTTTTGTGGACTAATTCCGGTTTCCCACCTCCCAGTTCCATGAAGTCACTTGTGTGACCATATGTTGAGGTTCCTTTTGATTTCTCTGGGCAACTCGGAGCCCCTCCATGATTCAGATGTTGGTTTTCTCCCCTAATGGGAGATGATATGGAAATATTGATCCTTGGTAGGGGCTGCGAATGTGAGACGTGGGAATGAAAGCCCTGATGCAAGGAGGGGATGAGCGTGTGCTTCAGCACCTCAAACTCTCTGTGCTCATCCTAACACCAACTCAGAGAGGACCAAACTGGACCCAGACCATCACCCCAGCCCCACCCACCAGCTCATGTTCCTGCCCTGGGGTGGGTGACAATACCCTGAGACATTCCTCTATGCTGGTACTTCCATAATCTGCAGTTTCCTTTTGTGCTTCCTTGCCAGGTTCCTGGGAATAAAATGACAGTTTCAAACCTGGCCACAGTTTTTGGTCCCAACATCCTGCAGAAGGAGAAGCCTGGAGAGAAAGACGCCGGTGCCCTGAACTTTGAGGACAGCGCTGCCATAATCCTGGTGCTCCAGAGGCTGATCGAGCACCACCAGGCTCTGTTCATGGTAGGTGAGGCTCCTCAGGGCAGCTCCTCCAGACCTCCCTTCCCTCTGAACTCTCCCAGTGGCAGAAGAGCAAGGGGGTGTTCACAGCCCTGTTCAGGAACAGGTGACTCAAGTTGGCTTTGGGAACACAGCTCATTCTTCACGGCGTAAATACGGATTTAGGATGGCTCGTGGTGCCATCGTAAGGGCAGAGCTGAGGGCTGTGCCGTGGAGGTCCCCTCTTCTCTGTCACCTCCCACCCTGGTGACGTCTGACTGAGCTCCTCAGGTACAGGGAACATCTGGCCAACAGCAGGGGTGGCACCGGGGGGCTGTTTCTCCCCCAGACTCCCAGTGAGGGGGGAAAGGAGAGGAAAAATGGGAGAGCCTAGAAGAGGGAAGGAGCTGGAAGGGGATGGCATGGGGTGGAGTGCCAAAGCCTCAGGGAGGTGTGGGGAAGATGTAACAGCAGGGAAAGCTGGTGAGGGCAGTGAGGGACCACTTCAGATCGCTTCAGATCCATTCTTCAGCAGGAGTCTGGCAGTGTTCATCTCATACCAGGGGATGCATTGCCCTGGGATTCCCAAAAGCTTCTTTTAGAGTCATATAAAGGCTCCTATGTGAAGAAGAGAGCTCTGGGCCTCCAGACCAGCCAGATCAGAGCTCATTTCCAAGCCAAATCAGGCCTGCATCCAGCTGGGCATTACTTCTTTCCGGGGATGGGAGCTGTGACCTCTCCAGGTCCTGTCCCAGGACTGCACCATCAGCAGGGGAAGGTTTTTGTCTGTGTCAGAGGTGCCCCTGCTGCACCTTGGTCTGTGCCCATCCTCTGGGAAGGGTCTAGCTCTATCCTCTCTCCACCCTCCCACAGGATACTTGCCGGCAGCAAGAGCCCCCACAGGTCTACGGGAATGAGACATTTCAGTCAAAAAGCTTCACAGCAATTTCGGGGGTCTGCAGGGAGCCAAAAGACCAGGGTTGCTGGGGGAAAAGCAGGGGCTGAGATCCTGCAGACCCCGGGAGGTGTGTGGGATGTGACACCAACATGGTGTGTCCACGACCACGTTTTGTCCTGGAGTCTTCCACTGTCCTCGGCTGCCTCTGCTCACCCTCCTGCCAAGGGGGACCCATGAGCCAGCGTGTCCATGTGTGCCCCCAGGTCTCTCCAGAGATGCAGTGTGACATCCTGAGGAGGCTGTTCCAGACAGATCCTGATGTCATTGACTACCTGCTGCGCAGGAAGTTCCCTGCCGCGCCGTAAGTCCCCACGAGGCTCCTCCCTGTCTGGGGCCAACCCTGCTCATCTTTCTCCAGCCTTCCTCTTCCCTCCACTGCTTCTGCTCATGAGCTCCCCAGAAAAAGCCCTTCACATCCCAGCTTTCCTGTCCCTCAGAGCTCCCTGTTCTCCTTGCTTCCTCCCCCGGTTCCCGCCAGAGCATCAGAATCCCTTCTTGTCCAGCCCCCTCCCTTGCTCCTGCCTCTCGGGGTTGCACACTGATACCTGCTCCATGTTCAGCCTTCTCCAAATCTTTTTTGCCCTTAGTGTCCACATTTGCATGTATTTTTTGCCTTGTCCTGTGTGGCTGTGCATCCACTTTTAGGCTCCAAGATGGGACAGTCCCACTGTGGCTCAGAATTGGAGCTCATACCCTCCCTGTGATTAAATACAGTGCGATTAAATACAGATTAAATACCTTACGTCCCATAAGATGGGCCCTCCATCACAGCACCTAATGCAGGAGGGGGTTTGCTCCCCGGGTTGGAAGCAGGGGATCCTTGGAAGCAGGGCATGCTTAGGAGCCTTTGGTCTCCTGGTAGAGCTGGTGACTCTTCAGCAAACAGGGACTGTCCTGTGTGAAAGGTTTTCCTGGACACAGGCCACATCCAAGCCGGGTTGGGCAGGGCTTGGAGCAAGCTGGTCTAGTGGAAGGTGTCCCTGCCCATGGCAGGGAGCTGGACTAGATGGTCTTCAAAGTCCTTTCCAACCCAAACATTGGATTCTATGATCCATGGTACAGTTCCTTGCCTGTCTTCACATTCCCTCTGGAGCTGTCCGGAGATGGTAATCTTTGGGACCACTGCTAGAGGACATTTGGGAGTGGAGTTGGCAACAGAAGCATTTGCAATTAGCATCTCTCTCTTTTTTTTGCTCCCTTAGGCACCTGAAGCGTGAGGGTTCCGCAGAGGACCACCCTCCCTCCGCACTGCCTGGCTGGACACGCAGCCTGGAGAGCAGCTCGGTCTCCTCGGAGCTCTACAGCAACGTCTCATTCCTAAACCTGCACGTTGGCATTTAGTGAGCCCTGGCCAGGCCCTCTGGACAAACTGGGCAGCCTTTCCCAGCAAAAACCAGTCCTCTGCCCCACTTTTGGGGAAGCCCTGTGCCTGTGCCGTGGGGGTGCGTGTGTGGGGCAGAGCTGTGCTCGGGAGCCACCAGCATGGGCTGTCACCTCCTCGTAGGTCCAAAGCACTGCCGTGCCCTTGGCACAGCCCTGCCTCTGCCATCAGGAGTTTGGGGAATGAGATTCCCATCCCTAGAGCTGAGGGGACTGGAGCGTCCGTCTTTCGAGGGAAGGCTGAGGGATCTGGGACTGTTCAGCCTGGAGAAGGGACAACTCTTCCCCCAAAGGGACCTTATGGATGTATCTAAGTGCTTTTGTAAGGGCCTGGAGTGACAGGACAAGGGGGAATGGCTTCCCACTGCCAGAGGGCAGGGTTAGATGGGATATTGGGAAGAAATTCTTCCTTGTGAGGATGGAAAGGCCCTGGCACAGGTTGCTCAGAGAAGTTGCCATGGGCAAGGACACCTTCCACTGGACCGGGTTGCTTCCAAGCCCCATGCAGCCTGGTCCTGAACACTTCCAGGGATGGGGCAGCCAGAGCAGAGGGATAAAAGAGTACTTTTGCAAACAAAGCCAGGCTGGAGTGTTCTGGTGGAACTGCAGCACAGGCAGGGATGGGGATGTTTAAAGAACCAAAGCTCCATCAATGGTTTGCTCCATGCGCGTTTTCCTACATTCACATCTGGAGTTGGCCTATGGATGATGGTCCATGATTCTAGATCATCTTTAAGATCCTTTCCAACCCAAAGCATTCCGTCAGAGGTGGAACGGGGAATTGCAGCCGGGGCCAGCTCTCCAGGAAGCTTTGGGCTGGTGGGATGCTCCCATGTGTCATAAGTCTGGGCACATATTGTAGTACCGAGAGGATGATGAAGGACTGGATGACCTTTTCCATGCTGCTGGCCTGAGAGGGAGGATGGATTCCATATTCCATATTCCACCACAGCCTGTGGCCAGTACTGGTCTAAAGGCACCAGAGCCTCGGGGCTGGGCTCTTATTTTGCAAAGGTCCCTTCCCTGCGGATGGGTACAGTTGGGATGGGTGGGGAAGTGTTTCCTGGAGGAGTGTGTGCTGTGAGATAGCTGGTGAGACCTCCCGGGTCTCTGCTCTCTGATAAGCTCCAGAGACCAGCAGTGCTGTTGAGTCTGTGGGAGTGGATAAGCTCAGGACACCATGGGGCTGCTGAAGGTTCCTGAGGTCACCAGCACACCCGAGTGTCCACTGTGAAACCAACACCGTGTCCAGCGGCTGGGCTGGGCGGGATTGTACCTGCTGCAACAGCAGCCCCTCTGGGGACCTTCCAAATCCTTTCTTAGGGTGGTAAAACAATGGCACAGGTTGCCCAGAGAAGCTGTGGCTGCCCCATCTCTGGAAGTGTTCAGGCCAGGTTAGACAGGGCTTGGAGCAACCTGGGCTAGTGGAAGGTGTCTCTGCCTATGGCAGGGGGTGGGACTGGATGGGTTTTAAGGTCTCTTCCAACCCAAATCATTCCATGATTCCATGATTCTACGGATGAGACAGGGATGCTGACAAATGAGGCAGCTCTTTGCAGGAAAAGTCCTGTTGAAGCTCACTTTCCCAGCACCACAAAGGGGGCAGGGAGGGCATGTGGGGCTCACTGGGAAGCACCATCTTTCTCCTTTAACTACCAAAACTACAAAAATCGCTGTAGGGTGTTTCTTCCACCACATCAGAAGCCTAAAACTGCTCAGTGCTGGTGGGATATTGCTGGAAACTCCACTTGAGGGCAGCCCGGCACTGGCCTGGCCATGGCCTCCTTCAGCTGCATGGACACTCTTCCACCTGAAGGAGCAGCCGGCTGGCGCTGCTGGAACACACCGGTGCTGGCTTAGAGCTGCACTCTTTCAGCCTCACAAAATAAACCCCTCTCCAATCAGCTGCAAAGCTCATTCAGGGAGCCTTGGCATTGCTTTGAAGAGTCCAGTGGCTTTTGCCATGCTGCAAGTTCTTTTCTCGTGGGCTCTTTGCCCTGGCTGTTGTGGGGTTGTTGATGTTGTTCATGTTTGGGGGTGTCTGTTGTTGTTGAGGGGGTGCTGGCTGTTTTGGGGGGCTGGTGGCTGTTGTGGGTGGTTGCTGTTTCGGCGGCAGTTGCTGTTGTTGGGGTTGTTCCAGCTGGTTCTCAGCACCAACCCCACCAAAACCATCTTGAAGCACTCAGCACTGGTGGGGTTTCACGTCTAAAGCCAAGCTTGGGGCTTGTGTGAAGGGCAGAACAGGGGCTATCTGCAGGACTGGGATCGACTGCTTGGATTCATGAGTGATTTTGGGGTCAACAGCAAAGAAAGCAGGGCCCATTCTCCTGGTTTTTTAATGCCCGTGTCTGCCCTCATGCTGCTGAGCAGGATCCAGGGTGCTGCCCAGACACAGAGCTCTGGGCTTGGCAGCTCACTGGGAAAACTGGAGGAGAAAACCATGGAATTGTTGAGGTTGGAAAAGCCCTCCAAGACCATTCAAGTTCAACTGCTCCCCCAACACTAACCCATGCCCACAAGTGCCACATACACATGGCTTTTAAATCCTTCTAGGAACGAGGACTCCACCACTGCCCTGGGCAGCCTACGCCAGGGCTCGACAACCCCTTTTCATGAAGGAATTGTTCCGAATATCCAACTTAAACCCTACCTGGCACAACTTGAGGCCGTTTTTCCTTTGTTCCCCGGGAGCAGAGCCCGACTCCCCTCTGCTCCGCCGTCCTCTCCGGGGTGTGTAGAGCGCTCAGGTCCCCCCCAAGCTCGGGCACGGACAGAGGGGTGACCCCGGGACCCCCCGGGATCCCCTGGGAGCGCCCGTTGGGGCGGAGCCTCTTGGCGGCCCCGCCCAGGCCCCGCCCACCCCATCACCGGTTTGGGGCCAAAACCGCCGGGACCGGGACCCGCCGCTGCCGCGGGACCGGAGCGCGGGGAGAGGGGCAGAGCCTGCCGAGCAGCCGGTGAGTGCCGAGCCGAGCAGACCCGGGCCGAGCCGTCTCCTCGGAAACCCCCCGGGATCCCCCTGCCTGCCCGCAGGGGCTCTCCTCCTGCATTCCCCCCCACACCGCGCTGTGCATCCCGTCGGGAATCCCCGGGAGCGCGATGGAGCCTGGAGTTCCCGGACTGTCCTGGCCGGGGATTGTGGTCCATTCCACCTCCCATCCATGTGATGCTAGGCTGCCCAGAGTAGCTGTGGCTGCCCCATCCCTGGAAGTGTCCAAGCCCAGGTTGGACGGGGCTTGGAGCAGCCTGGGCTAGTGAAGGTGTCCCTGCCCATGGCAGGGGGTGGGACTGGATGGACTTTAAGGTCCCTTCGAACCCAAACCATTCTGGGATTCTGTCAAGCCCCTTACCTGGGTAGGACCATCTCGTACTGGGTTGGACACTAGCTCAGCTGTGGGATGAGCTGGAGGGATGTCCGAGATGCCCAAGGAGCTGGAGAAACTCAGAGCAAGGCTGAGAACTGCCTGCAGAGAGGGGACCTGGAGCCTGGCTCTGTCCCGTGCCCAGCCTGGGGCTGCTTCTAAGAGGGTCTTTCCAGGGCTGCCTGCAGGTGAGTGCTCCAACACCCCCTTCTTGCCCCCCAGTGATGGCTGAGGAGCTCAGTGACCTGCTGAGGGAGTTTGACGAGGTGATGGAGGACTTTGACCGGGGCCCTGCGTGTCAGTACCAGCAACACCTGGAAGAGCTGAAGAGGAAAGCGGGACACAGTGTGTACGACAGTGGCATCGATGAGCTGGAGAGTGAGTCTGGGGCTGGGGAACAAAATGGATGAGCTGGAGAGTGAGCCTGGGGCTGGGGAACGGAATGGATGAGCTGGAGAGTGAGTCTGGGGCTGGGGAATGAGAAGCCACGGGGGAGGATGGTGTCTGTTGGTGTGGGATCTCTGGGGTTTCTCCATGGAAAACCACTGAGTTCCCTGCTGATGCTGCCTGACTCATCCCTGGTGGGCTGGATGAGCAACACTGCGGGGATGACCACTGGATCCTGGCCCAGGACCTGCCAACATCTGCCAGGGCTCCTTCTGCTGGGCTGGCTGCTGCATGACTGTGGGAGGCTTGGGATAAGTGGGAGCTCAGAGGGACCCAGTTCCCTGTAATAACCCTGAGAGTCCTCGTGACTGTGCCCAGACAGCCTCTTGTGATCTTTGGCCGAAGAAAGAAGCTCAGTTGCCTTTTTCCAAGCATTCCTGGTACCAGGGGAAGAGCAGACGGGTTGTCTCGAGGGAGGACCCGAGGGAGGACCTCTCGAGGGAGGACCCGGCACCCTGTGCCACACGCAGGATCAGTCCCTGCTCCTGCAGTGTGTCCATCGGGTGCTTGTGGCCCGGGCCAGGGACTGATGCTTTGTGTGTGCAGGTGCCAGCACATCCCCGGGAAGCAGCCTCAACTCCAGCGAGGAGCACCTCAACACCCCAGCCGACACTTACCCCGCCAAAGGTGAGCCTGGCTCTGTCTCAGGGGATCTGCCAGTGCTTCCTTCCTTCCAAGCTTGGCTTGGTGACGATGGGCTGCCCTGTATGGGGGGTGTCAGTGGGGTCCTGCAGGATTAGGAGATGGGACTGAGCCCTGGCGTTCTGGCAGGATCCTGGAACAGCCATCAAGCTGGATTAGTGTGTCCCTGGTCAGGAATGGATTAGCTGGGACAGAAACAGCTGCAGCTGGAGCAGCTGTGGTTAGGAGCAAGGGTTAGGGCATCTTTTCTCTCCCAAGTAAGAGGAGGAATGTGAAGACCTGACTGTGTTTCTCCCCACTAGCTAAGCTTGGTGACACGCAGGAGCTGGAGGAGTTCATTGCGGACCTGGATAAAGCCTTGGAGGGTACGTGCCCAGCTCTGATCCCTGCACTTCCCACGTGTTGGGGCTCCTCCACTGCCCCTGGCTGCACCTCTCCTGCCTGGGGTTGCTGCTGCAGGGCACTTGGAGCCCAGATTTGGGCTTTTCTTTTGGCGAAGCACTCGTGGATGTCACCTCTCTCTTCAAGCTCTTTCAGCTGGGGCAGAAATACAAAGGTTTAAGTGTGTTCCCTCTCTGCTGCCTCAGCTTCCCCCAGCTGGTGGCATCTGTCACAGGTGTTGGCAGCCACTGCTGGCCCTTTGCTTTGCATGGGGACCCCCAAATCTGGTGGAGGTGTTGGTACCTGGGGAGAGGACTGGGGATATGAAGGCCATGTTGGCCCTGGCAGTGAAGCCTGACAGGACAACCTGCAGAGCTGCTGATGTTTCTGGGAAGATGCAGAGGTGCCTGTGGCTCTCTGCCTGTAGCCTCCCTCCAGCTCCTGCTTGGAGGCTGCTCTTTGCTTGAGGGGGAAAGGTGAGCAGGAGGAAAAGAGGATTTTTCCTTGTGGTATATCCCAGCCCTGTGGAAATATCCCATCTCGGGGGAGGAGAGTGGGTCTGTGCAGTGGCAGAAAGGGATTCCAGCCTGTGGGTTGTGTTCTTCTTCTCTACGTGCTTCTCTCCTGGTGAGGGCCAGGGCGTGTCGCTCAGGAAGGGGGTGATGCTGTGCTGGGCATCTCTGGCAGCTGTCCCGCAGCAGCTCTGTGATCTGGTGAAGTTGGCTACTCCCCAGTACCTTCCTTGCTGGGGAAACTGAGGCAGAGGCCACACTTCCTCTCACAGGGGAACAGCGTGACAGGCTGGAGGCAGAGAGAACTTGATTTAAAAAAATAATGAGATATTTCCCTCTACAGGGCCCATGTAAGACACAGTTCTGGTATCTGTTCCCTTCCCTGAGTATCCAAAATGAGGTGGCTGGTGGGAAGTGTTGCTCTGCAGGCCCCAGCCATGCTGGGAGGGAGTGAGACAGGAAGGGGACCGGAGCTGTCTCCTCTCCCCCAGATTTCTGCTCTAACCCTGCTGCTGGTGGTGTCGGGGGTCCAGTGCAGCCCCCCCAGCCGTCCTCTCACCACCTTCTTTCCCCTCTGTATCATCCTGCAGAGATGTGAGATGTGGTTCGGGCTTTGGAGAGGAGGATCCCCAGCAGCCGAGCTCCCCGATGCCTCCCTGATGCACCCTCTGCTTCTGCACCCACTGCTGGCCTGGGGATGGCTCCTGGGGCCGTACTGGGGATGGGGACAGGCACAGGGACAGGCAGTGGGGACGGATCCGGCATGGGACGGTGGTGGCAGGACCCTGCCAGCGCCGAGAGAGGAGAACCCAGGGTGGGCACCGGGCTCTGCCCTGCATGGGGACTGGTGGCTCCCAGGACTGAGTGGGTTGAGGAGGTCTGTGCCACTGATGAAGCCCTTGGAGACCCCCTGGGTGATTTTGGGGAAGGACATCAGTGTGACCTTGGTGTCCCCTCCAGATTGGGAAAGCCTGTTCCCCGGTGGCATCTGTCACAGGTGTTGGCAGCCACTGCTGGCCCTTTGCTTTGCATGGGGACCCCCAAATCTGGCCCATCCCTGTCCCCCAAGTGCCTCTGCCTCAGCTGCTGCTGCTGTAAATACTGTAAAAAGGATGTTTTGGGCTGTACAGAGGGAATGTGTTTCTATAAACAGGATTTTAAGCCTCTGCTTGTCTTTGTCCATCCTTTTCCTGTTGTGGGGGGGGCAGGGGGAGCAGGGGTGCCTGGGCCATGCCCTGGCCCTCGGGCTGCCAGCTGGCGGGACTGGCATTGGAAAAATGGGGAGAGAGACCTCAGGGAAGCAAATTCAGCAGCATGTGACTGCCTGAAGGAGAGTATTGGATTGGGAATCCCTGGTCCTCCGTTCCACTTGGCTCTTGGACAGTGTGGGGTGGGAGAGTGGGCAGAGTCCATCCCTTTTCTCCATCATCTGCTCAGGGAGACAGGCCACTGCCTGCTCCTCTGGCTGGGGTGGGTGATGCTGCTCTTGGGGTCCTGCTTCCAAATGTATGTGCCCTGGTACCACTTCCTCTTGATACTGCCACTGGAATAGCCCCAGGAACAAGCCTCCTGGGATTATGGGTTTGCAGCCCTCTGCCAAACTGGGCTTGGACGGAGGTTTGGCTGTTGAGTGGGATGATGGGTCCCCCCGGGTTTCCCCTCCTTTTTTTCCCTCTTGGAGTTCC